>BMAW01045606.1:86077-160322 GCA_019974015.1 Nephila pilipes
ATATACTGAATATAGTTTACTTAATTTGGGGATCTTATTAATTGTTAAGTATTTAATAGTCAAGCAATATTTAAATTTTTCTTTCTACCTTTATTGAAAATATTATGAAAATACAAATTTTTATATGGAAATAAATACTTTACAACATGAATACTTTTTAAATATTTTTATTTATCTTTAAATTATTTCTCATTGTACATTTATTTTAGGAAACATACGAATAATTCTCAGAATATTGCATTTCATTTAACTAACTGTACAATAAATTATTTTTTCAGAAATCATATTAATAGATTAAATATGCTGAAATACTGCATAAGTAGAATAAATTTTTAAAAAGATACAAAAATAATAATAAAATTCAGACAATCTCCAAGCATTATGTAACATTTAATATTGTCATTAATTAAAGCTATTATATTATTCATTTAATTAATGCTATTATCAAAATTGAATCTTAAGAATTGTAAGAATTTGATATTGTTTTAAATATAAGTCTTAATATAAAAGATTTAATAAATATTTGATTTTGTCCCTGAAATATATGTACAGTCAAATAAGGATTAATAAATATATTAGATAAATTCCCAAACAGTTTTATGAAAAAGTTTTAATATATGATTCATATTTATTAATAATGATTTTTACATATCCTAACCTTTAATTTTACTAATATCATTGTTCTCCTTTAAATTAAATATCTTCTTACTGCCCTAAATTTATCCTAAAATTGTTAAATATTTTAATTTATTAATTAGGCTTTAAAATGATTAATTGATTCTATACCAGATTATATGCAAAAGGGCAATTTTGCATTAATTTTAAGCTAAAAAAATTTTTTTAAGAGGCTTTAAAAACCTATTATTATTTTTCGCTAATTACTTCATGTACCTATTTTGAGTAAATATTTCTAATTACGAATATATAAAAAATCATTTAATAATAATCCGTCTAATTAACTTAAACAATCCAATATACTGATTCACATCAGATCATTCAAATCAGTTAAAGATTATTTATTTTTCCTGAAATATATGGACATAGAACAATATTCATGGCGTCAATATATCATATATTTCTACTTCATAGTTTTATGTTGACCAGTGGAATGATTCTTGAAGGTCACTAGGGGAGAAAAAAGAGGAAAAAAGCATTCGTAATCTGATCTACTTGTTTGTTCATCCTGACAAGTAACCCAATTCCTATTAATCAGATTCTCTTCTCCATCTTTAATTTAACGTATCTAATCCATTACTTTACTCAATTCCGATTTCAATCTCGTTAAATTTCTTTTATAATATATTTTCTGTAAATGCTTATCAAAATCATTCTCAAATCTACTCACCTTTATCAGGCTACGTAAGAGTATATCATTATAACGTTCAAATTTTGCAGGAGGTGGTGGTAAATTCATAACCGCACAAAATGTCTTCGCTGCACTGTTACCTTTTCCTATACAGCGCATACCATAGGCCAATCTAATATTAATATCATCAAATCCATTTGTCATATCAGATGACATTGCGCTAGTAGCTTGCCCACAGTAAATGCACTGTAAAACTAAATTCACACATAATCCTCTGCGAGATCCAGAATCTTCACTAATGACAAGTGAATCTAATTGATTACAGAATTTGCATTTAGCTATATTTTTTAATAATTGAGAAATAATATTCATCTGAATAATAATATTCACGATACTGCGATCATCGAAATCAGCATCACTTACAGTTATTGCAGCACTTTCAATTTTCTTTTTCGAAGTAGAGGCATTATTAGTTTTGGCATCCAAAATTTCTTCAGCTTTTTGTTTTGGTATGAAATAGCATCTACGTTTCCCAAACGATTTTGTGCAAGGCATAGTTTAAACAAACGACAAAAATCAAGAATAAAAAAAAATACACAAGTAAATGTACTGGTTGCGAAAATAAATTTTCAAAATACAAACGAGATTATCAAGCAAAACCGTGTACAGTAAAATGTAAACACAGGTTTTAATGTAGTGAAAGTCACAGTTAACAGAACATGTTAACGTGAATCTTAAAACATTAAAATTAATTTCAAAAATAGAAAATGATTGCGTTTTAAAATCATATCACAAAATAGTGCCACGCCCCCTTTTAAAAAAGGGGGCGTGTCACGTTTGTTTACAATTTTAAAATTCAATTTTTTGAAGGTTCTATTTATCCAATTCCTATAAATGATACATCTTTGCATTCAGAAAAGCGCCCTCTATTTTTTAAAATCAAAATTAAAAAATGCCAAATTTGAAGCATTTTGGTGTCTCAGTTACCTTAAAAAATGTATTGATTTGATCGATTGATTTTATTTGGTATTATTAACGTCGCACTAAAAGCAACACGACGGCTATTGGCGAAAGACCTCGTAATTTTGAACCTTGGTCAAGTGACAAGGACGACACCTGAGCTAAAAGAAATGAAACATTTTCATTCTAAAAATACAATAGTGTGGATCGAATGTCCCTGGCACACTTTAACATTTGAAATGAATCAACTAATTGGCCAATGACAATCAGGTAAAGAATATGAAAAGTTTCCCGCTATGAAAAGTTTCGTTTGTGCAACTAAAAATAATTTCGATTCCCCCCCCCCCGCCTTAAATGACATTGTGAGGCATAGAAATTTGTATATACGTATCTCATTTGAAACACTAGTTTGCCCATGCAAATCAAAATCCTGGCCTAGGTATCTAGAAGTCATTGTCGTGAACTATTAGCCGGCATTTTATCGAGTCGTGGGCTCAAGCCTCGACGCTACTAAAGACCTACCTAGTAGCGGGACTGATACATGTTAGATTTGCAGAGGTCCCGTGTCCTCCTTTGGTAGAGTGTTGAAGTTTGGAGAAGAGGTGCCATCTCATGTGTCGTCCTCGTCATATGATCGAGGCTCAAAATTATGAGGTCTGTCGTCAATCGCCCTCATGTTGTTTCTTATTGCGACCTTAATTCAAGAAAATAATTACATCACAATCAAAAATCAAAAATGCCCACACGTTGCACGATCCACAAGGCGCACACTCATTGAAATACGAAGTTGAGGTTGAAAATTATGTGTATCTGCATAAAAACTGTGCATTTGAATCCACAAAACTATTGAGCTAAATATATAATAGTGAATTTAGTTTTTACTGTTGTATTTCTTGCAAATTTACCTACTTTAATTAAATACGAGAATCATGAACATCATGAACCTTAAACATCTTTTTCTTTCTTAGAGATTTTCTGTCATTGAGCGATTCTCTTTCTGAATTCCAGCGATCCAGCGATTCTCCCCAACGATATTTCGTTATTTTCAATACTCCTTCTTGTTAGCAATTTTTTATATTCTCTCTCTCTCTCCTTTTTTTTCTGTTTAGATTACTTTCTAAGCCAACATTTTGCCAACTTAGACAGATTTGGCTCTTTCTCTACAAACTTTAATTGTGTTTCCATTTACTGTTTTTAAGGATATATTGATATTTATTAATATTATTTGAAAATATTTTTCATTGTAACAAATAACACTTCTTATATCATGAGAAGCATTTCGAAATATATAACAATCTTTTAAGTAAACTAGTTGATTTAATATTACATTTCAAATGTCTCAGGCACATTTTGTCTACCTTCAATTTCGAGTTGAGATAGTTAGGATTGTATGTTTTATTTATGGCAATAAAACGATAATGGACAGATTATCGATTCTTGAAGTTCTTATATAAATGTTAATTAAAATCAGAACTTTATACAACCTTACAATTTTATTTTATTTTTGTGTATTGAGTTTTTATATCTAAATTAACTTAATAAATATTTTTGCAACAAAATACTTCTTTTATACTAAAGTCCAATATTTAGTTTAGTTTTTATTAACGTCGCACTAGAAGCAACACGAGGGCTATTGGCGACGGACCTCGTAATTTTGAACCACGGTCAAGTGAAGAGGACGACACCTGAGCTGGCACCCCCCTCTCCTAACATCCACACCACGCCAACGGGAGGACTTTGGGCCCCGAACAGATTTAACGTGCATCAGCCCCGGCTACACGGCGGGTCTTTGGTGGCCAAGGATCGAACCCGCGACTGAACGAAAACCGCCAGCCGCTATCCACGACCTTGACCACTAGGCTACCGCGGCCCCAGTCCAATATTTAATAAAATCGAGGATGTAAAAACTCAATAATTTTCAATTAGGATTCAGAAACTAATTTATTCCCACAATTTTCAATGAAAATAAATAAAAAAAATGTAACAAGAAACATGTTTTTATGATAAAATTGACACGGAAGTCGAATCATATACGGTCTCCCTTTAATTAAGGAAATTTGATTTTGTTATAAAAAATAAACAAAGAGAAAACAAATCAGTCCCAGTTTTAAATTTAAGAATAGAAATTATTAATTAGGTGTTTGTTTTAATTGTTGTTAAAAAGAAAATTGTGAAATAGATAGTAAAATAGTTAATAGTTCTTATTTTAAAGTACTAAACAAATTTGTTTTTAATTTTTTAATGTTAAAGTATAATATAAAATAATGCTGTAATAAAGAACATCTTTTTTTCACTCACTATAGGTATTAGAACGATTAAAATGAATTTATCGCATTCAATGTTGGAAAAGTATAAAGATGAAACAATAATTTGATATATTTTTATGCAAATATAGTAATGCTTATTTTAAGACACGTATTTATGTATAAGTGTAATATGAATAGTAATAATTATTTGTTAAACTTTTGTTTAAATTTATCTTTCCCAAATGTTTCCTTAAAATATGTTGCACATTTGTGTCTAAAATAAATAAATGAGGGTGATTCACGATGATAAATAAATGTTATTATTATTTTACAGTTAAACAGGCATTACTAAATAATTTGATTTCATAAATCTTCACAACGGCTCATGTATTTTAATAGATAATCTGCGTTGAAATAATACTTTATAAATTAAGCAAAATAATTTTGCACGAAATGACACATTATTCAAAGTCACTAGTCTAGATTAAAGATTAAAATACATTAACTTCTTATACAAGGTGTTTATGAAACAATTACCTAAATTTGAAAAGATACAATTTAAAAATTAAAGAAGTTATAACTTTTATTCAACAAATTAAATTTAAACAAACACTTTAAATTATTAATTTTTACTGTGAACTCCACCAAAAACATAAACTATGTATAATCTATTATATAATTATTCCCTCACGTTTTTTTGCATTTTCAGTGTTGCAATAGGAATGGATACATATATTAACGTTTACAGTTTGGCAGTTTTCGCCGGTAGTGGTATAAGAAACACACAAGGAAAAAAAATCACGAGGAGTTATATCGGGGTCACTAATTAAAAGCAAGATTGTTATCTGATCTGTGATCAATCCACTGAAGCCGAAATCAACTGAATATCTTTCGTGTTCCTCTGGAGGTCACATATTTAATATTTATAATTCATATACTTTAAATTATAACTTTATATATAATTTATACAAAAACTTATTTAAGAACTCGTAACTTTCTTAGTTGGGATATTACTCTCTAAACTCCCTGTATTGAGAATTGAACTAAGAGTCGAATTCTTAAAAAAATACTTTTAACTGGATTGTTGAACTGCTTTTACGTTAATGTGTGTGTATAAAAATGTAACCCAAAATTTATATGTATCCGTGATAGCTTAATGGTCACAGTCGCAGACTTGCGACCGGCAGTTTTCGTCAAGTTGTGGGCTCGAGCCTTGATGCCACTAAAAACCTTCCATATAGTTGGGCTGATGCTCGTTCAATATCTCGATGCTCAAGACAGATGACAGAGTATCACTCAAAGACTTACCTTCTTTGACTAATTACAGGTATCAAAATTCTGATGTAACCTAGTGATCTCTTCTTTCAGGTGCGAAAGAAAAAAATTATTACGGTACGTCGGAGTAGTGGAATATTCGTATTGAAACTTAGAATATTCGTATTGAAACTTAGAATATTCGTATTGAAAGACATGGGAACATTGTCTGTAGTAAACTCTAGTGACTTGTCTCCATAACATCAGAGATTCGTCTCTTTTTGTCTTCTCAAACAAGTCTTACTTTTTTTTCGAATTTTTTTCTAACTTCTAGACAACACATACACGTTTTATTCAGCATAAACAGATTTGCTTCGGTGCACCAATTTTAATTTACTTTCCTACTTTAAATCACTGAATCGCATACGAGAATTACATAAAATTCAAGTATTAAATAATTTATCTCTGATTTATTTATAAGTTAATATTATCCTATAATGATTTCAGTATATCATTTCATATACTGTTATATGTGTTTTCTTAAAATTTCTGTACATTCCAATAGGATAATTATTTCCTCTTTATTTCCACTTATAAAAGTTTTTTTAGTAATGATATATATATATATGTGTGTGTGTATATATATATATATGTGTGTGTGTGTGTATATATATATATTAATGTATATAATAATAATAATTGTGTTATATATGTATAATATTAGTAGTGATAATATATAACCATATATATAATAACTATATATATATATATATGTATGTATATATATGGGAACGTGTCGTTGCTGCTACCTTCCTTTCCCATAACATCCAATCAGAAGGTGTAGGCTATACAAAGAAATAAATAACTACGAAAGACTAAAAACAAGAAGAACTAACAATTTATTTAAAACTTAACGAGAACAACTTTTAACATTTCAACTATGCAACTCGACCTTCACAGGTCTGGAATCTGCGAAGCAAGTGTGTCTACAAAAGATCGCTTCCTCCTTTTCTTTAAAACGGCTTGCAGCTCCGCAGATAAAAATGACGTCACAAGCTGACGTAGGTAGTCGCCACATGACTCCCCCTCCAGTCTCACGAAGGGAGACGAAACCTCACTCTCCTGCCAGATCTTGTTGGATATGCTGCCGGATCTTGTTGGATTTTGGATTCCTGCTCCACTGGCTCATCAGATGTTCCTATGCACCTATCACAAGTGAACCTCTGAGGCGTGCCGAATCGAGAAACCCAAGTGTTTAAGTGTACCTTAGACTGCTGACAATCGATGCAAGTTTTGCACCACATGCCTATATCCCTATTCATACCTGGCCAAACATATTTAGATGCTATGAGGTGTTTAGTAGCGCGTATCCCTGGGTGAGACAAACTATGTAACTCATTAAAAACTTTGCGTCTTAATTGATGAGGAACATAGAATCTGTTAACGCCTGTAGAGCTATCCGCGTATAACGATTTAGCGCCATCAGGCATTTGAATTTTTATCAGCTTACCACTGAATTCCATTCTACCTTCTAAAATTGACTTCAGCTCCTCGTCTGTTTCCTGAAACTTTGACCATGACTCCAAATCAGACAGCGAGGAAAATTGTAGTTCATTAATTCTCGATAAAGTGTCAGCTACAACATTACCCTTACCTGGTAAGTACCTAATGTCTGTAGTGAATTGTGAAATGAAATCTAGATGTCTCAAACGTCTGGGAGGAGCCTTTTCATGTTTCTGTGAAAACGCGAAGATAAGAGGTTTATGATCTACGTATAAAGTAAAAATACGAGCTTCTAACAGATGTCGAAAGTGTTGTATTGCACTATAAGCTGCCAATAATTCTCTGTCGTAAGTAGAATATTTGCATTGAGCAGATGATAACTTCTTTGAAAAGAATCCAAGAGGTCTAGGACCATCAGAAGAAATTTCTTGCAGGACTCCTCCCATAGCAAAATCACTGCAATCTGTAACTAACGCTAATTTTGCATCTACTGAAGGATGGTATAAAAGCGTTGCATTCGCCATAGCAGTTTTAATCTCTTCAAAGCTTTTCTCCCTTTCCGGATTCCACTGAACTTCCCTTTTGTCACGTTTTTTTGCACCGATTAACAGTTGATTCAACGGTGACAAAATAGATGCGATGTTTGGGATAAACCTATGATAATAGTTTACCATGCCTAAAAACCGACGCAAGTCAGAAATAGTAACGGGTTTTGAGAATTTTACTATTGCTTGAACCTTTTCACTATGAGGGGTACATCCTTTATCATTAATTGTATGCCCAAGAAAATCTATTGTGTCTTTCCCAAAGTCGCATTTGGACTCGTTCAACACGATACCATAATTTTTAAATCGCGTGAAAACTTCTTCCAAATGTATTTTGTGCTCGATATGATTTTCACTGGCAATTAGGATGTCATCCAAGTAGGGGAAACAATAATCTAGTCCTCTCAAAACTTCATTAATGAACCTTTGGAAAGTTTGCGCGGCAGAACAAAGACCAAAGTTTAAAAATGGAAATTCGAAAAGTCCGAAAGGGGTAATAATGTCAGTTTTGGGTATATCTGGAGGGTGCACTGGTATTTGGTGATAAGCACGTACCAAATCTATTTTTGAAAATACCTTCTTTCCTTTTAACATATACATGCAATCTTGAATGTGAGGAATAGGGTATTTATCAGGTACTGTGATACGGTTTAAAGCCCTGTAATCTCCCGTAGGCCTCCAATCTGATGATCCTTTGGGAACCATATGCAAGGGACTAGACCAATTACTTTTCGATGGTCTGCAAATACCTCTCTCCATCATATACTCAAATTCTTGTTTTGCGATTTTCAATTGAGCTGGATTTAACCGACGAGCTTTTGCACAAACGGGGAGTCCAACTGTAGGGATGAAATGTACAGTATCGTGCTTAGTTGTATTCTTAGGGGAAACGTTCAACTGAGTAATCTCCTTAAACTTACGCAAAAGATCCAAGTATTCGGAATTCCCGACAATGGTTTTTACCACTGGGACATTAAAGTAGTTTTACCTCTAGCTTTTAAATCAGTTAAAGGATCAACCAAACAGCGTTTTTTCAAATCAACCAGCAAACCAAAATGCTCCAAAAAGTCCGCAACGATAATAGGCGTAGTAACCTCAGCGACAATGAAAGGCCATTGAAAATTACGTCTTAAACCTAAATCAAGTGTCAGTAACTTAGAACCAAAAGTTTTGATTTTAGATCCATTAGCTGCGTATGAAAAGAAATCAGTTTTCCCATTACTTTTAGTTACATACGCTTTAGGATAACAGGAAACATCACTACCAGTATCAACAAGAAAACCGGTACGATTGTTTACATCATTAACAAAAAGCCTGCGACTTTCACCTCTTAAAACAGAAGACGTCGCTACTCCTGTGAGAGATTCGAGTTTCTTTTTAAATGCACATGAAGGTATGCACTGTTTGCCTTTCCTGATATTTAAATGGTACCAGCACAGCTAACCTCCTGCTCTCTAGCACCTGGCTCTAGATGGACAAGCACTCTGGTCTACGTGTTGGGGATGCATGTCTGAACCCTGACATAACCCAATCTCTGAGAGTCTTAATATCTAACTGTTGTTGCATCTAAAACACCATCCCGACGACTAACGTACTAAATTACCATCAGAAATCTTGAGTTTATACTGCCCCAGAAAATTCACACCTTATCCGCCATTTCCACAACTTGTTTATAGTTTCTCTGAACTAACAGCTAACGGTTTGAACTCATGGTGGGTAAACGCCTCATCCGATGCTGTTTCTAAGAAAAGACTGTTCAAGGCTTTTGCTTTCACCAATTCCTGCACTTATCCAAGTAACAAAGATGTAACTATCAATTCCAAATCACTAGAGTTTTTAACTTTCCATTTATATACTTCAACTGCTCTAAACGATCTTACATTGTATATGGACGAGGGGTGGTTCACACTCATATCCGGGCATGTGCAGAAAGCCCAGGGTCCACATAAACTAGGTGGTCAAACTTAGTTTGTCTGTAATGCCAGCTAACCCTAAAACCACACAAGCTGCATAAAAATAGTTTTGTTAATTGCTGGGCCAAAAACTGACCCACAGTTACTTTTCACAAACTGTTATTTGACCTCCACAGCCCTTCCACTAGTGGTCCCACTCTTCAAGCACATCTCATCTGAGCTATGGGACAATGAGTGAGTGAGAAGTTTGTATTGGCAAGAGGAGGAGTGAAAGGGAAGTAATTGGCGCAAGAGCCAGAAGGAAGCAATCCATCTCAAGGCGCGACAGCAAAATAAAATTACTGACTAAATTCCTGCCCTAGATAATTGAACCATAGATAGACGCCACAATCTGCAGGTGAGCTCTGACGATTGCCATCTTGTCAACCCAGCCCTAGTTCCTCAGTCCACTAGCCTTCCTTCTGGAAACATCTCCTAACTTTGTTCCAGAAACGTGGGTCACCAGCTTATGGGAACGTCGTTCTTCGGGCACCTTCCTTCTTCCCATAACATCCAACTGTAGTAGGCTATACAAAGAAATAAATAAACCACAGAAGGACTAAAACAAGAAGAACAATTTATTTAAACCTGAATTGAACAACTTAAAATTAACTATAAACTCCTGATTCACAGGTCTGGAATCTGGCATGTTGCTCAAAAGACGCTTCTCCTTTAAAATCAGTTTGCAGCTCCGCTGACAAAATGACGTCAGCGTTGACGGGGAGGTAGTCGCCAGCCATATAGCAGGTATATATATATGTAATCCATATATATATATGTGGACGGATATGAGCATGATTAGAAGGAAATAGGGATTGCGGCATACTATTGAATGTAAGCACATTAGGACTGATTAGATATAAAATCGTGATAGTGGTGGACCATGATTAAATTGGGAACATTGACTGAAAAAGTGGATAATACTCAGGGTACATCAAGATAAATCTGATTCTATAGATGATTTATTCTAGACATCATAAAGATTGATGACATTAATTAGTGAGAATGAAGCACTTAAGTATCTCAAGAAAAGAAAAATTAAGACTTTGTATAAGTTTATTTTGATACTGATAAGATGCTGGGTATTTAAGAATAAGAGAAATTTACTGGTTTCGAATTGTAAATGGACTTATCAGAAGTCTAAATTAAAACTATTAATGATACTTTTCATTACATGAATTTGATTACTCATTTGCCCTGAATACACCGGTTGAACAAAACTGAAATAATCGTAAGAAAATATTGGGTTTTATTGTGATGTTAACTCTGCTTTATCATATTCAAAATTGGATCAATCAGAAAGGAACGGGAGAAACAAACAAACCGTCAGTGCAGGGCTGGTGGAACATTAATGAAAGGCAGCTATTCTTGAAGAGCAATGTTATCTTCACTGAACTCAAAAACATCCTGTAAGCTTTTCTAAGACACAGAAAGTGTTACTTCCTTTAATGGTGAATTGCATGAAAACATTTCAGTTTGTTAGACAGTTCTGAGCGCCAGGTGAATATTTTAGAATTATTCATCTACATGTAAAGTTTATTTTCAACGGCAGGTGGTACAAGGCCATTATTTGTTAGAAGGAATAAATATAAGGTCAGAATTAAACGAGTGCTGATAGATGAATTGAGGTCACTAATTCACAGCCCAATAAAGGAAATATTATAGGCGTAAAATGAAAGAATCTGAATCTACAAGAATATTTAAGTAACAAAGAGTTGGCACTAGAGGGAGAACAGATACCGCTTTAATGCAATAGTAATATACGGGGAATTAACGATAGAAATGAAATAACAGTTTTGTGGTGGTTGTAAAAGATCGGAATTTCTGCAGAAAATCGAAGATTTACGAAGAGTAAAATGATTTTATGAGAGAAAAGTAAATATACTTCATAAAGAAACAATTTTGTGAATCATAAACGATCACACTGGTGATCAGAACACTAAATTTGCTCTAACTATGGTGTAGGACATTGTCTACACTTTGTCTCACATAAGAATAGCTATGCCTAAACACCTAGATGTCAAACCCTAAAGGTCTGTCTGAAAATTAACCATGAAACCAAACCCCAACTAGATAACGTAGAATCCTCAATATCAGTGAAACAAAACACAATCTGTTTCAAGTGGTCTGCTCTTAAATATTAACCTACTGATAAACACCCAGTCAATGCCGTTTAATTTAAGACATTTGAAAGAACATTTGTGAACTGAACTCATGTAATCAACATTGTCGGATGATAGTAAAATAAAACCCATAGGTATATTTACGGGAGAGGGACAATAAAATGATAACTTTAAGTGTTCTACACTGATATATGTGTCGTGGATAATGGAAAGCTATACCGCATAATGCTGTTGAGTAGGACTGGATGTAATTTTGTACAGAAGTTCTAATAAATGAAATGGATTCACAATAAAAATAAATCCCAAAGAAGAAACACATATCGGGTTGGGGTTAATTAATTTCTGTCAGATGAAACTGAAAAATAGCAATATCATTCAAAATCTGACAAAGATGAAGTGTACAATCTATATTAAACTACCAACTGAAGAAGATTTAAACTCAACAACATAGAATTAAAAGAGAACTAAAAATAACGAACTAAAACATCAACACCGCGACATTTACCCTTTCTGAAAATAAGACTGTTGATGCCTACAATAATTAAATAAACAGGAGTTATAGGAAGCTTGGTTGTCTTCTGGAGAATACTGCCATACTGAAAACCGGAAAGTATTTATTAGCCGAACCAAGCCAATTTTAAAACAGTGTAAATAATCTACAAATAAAAACAAAAGATTAAAGAATCAACAGCTGATTTGTGCATAATGTTCAAGATAAACAAAAAGAAAGCAAGAAAGAAGGAGTGAAAGAAAAGGAAGCTTCATCCAATCATAAAGATGGATATACTTTACGTATTGCACTACAGATCACCTAGGACCATTGAAAGTCTCCACAAAATATAAATCAATCATCGGATTATATATGCTGGTGGTCATAGTATTATAGTATGTATATATATATTGTATGTATACTATGTGTGTATATATATAGAGAATATATATGTGTGTATATATGTATATGTATATATGTGTATATATGTAATATACATGGTTTATATATATATGTAGCTGTGTATAAGAATGTAGCAATAATCTCCTAAAGATAATTATAATAATACAATGTACTTTATTACACAAATTATACTAAAACATATAATAAAATCTCTAATCTTAAAAATATTAATGCTAAAAACTTACAACATACAGAATTAAAAATACAGAGAATTAATGAAATTCTTAAAATGTTCTTTAATGAAATCTTAAATTAAAACTTACACAATATTGTAATGAAGAAAATACAAAAGTTCTGAAATATATAATATACTAACTATCCTAATGAAACATATACAAATCATTTATTAAAATTCAATTTATTTAATCTCAAAACTGTTCAAGTATGGCATGTTTCACAGAGAAAAGAAAAAGAAATAATGAAAACAAAATTGGAGATGATATAGCCAAATATAATAAGGTTATCCCATTCACGAATTGGAGTTACCAGAAGCATATTATTTGATATAACTATCAAACTTTAGTAATTAATTTCCAATTAATGTTAAATCAAAGATATGTTCACAAATTGAAAGCATAATCTTAAATTAAAAATTGCATAATACAATTGAAATCACTATAAATAACTCATAAACATAAAAATTGAAACTCACAAATCACTATGAAATCT
This sequence comes from Nephila pilipes, assembly GCA_019974015.1. Taxonomy (NCBI): domain Eukaryota; kingdom Metazoa; phylum Arthropoda; class Arachnida; order Araneae; family Nephilidae; genus Nephila; species Nephila pilipes. The sequence continues at coordinate 99,588 of BMAW01045606.1, forward strand.
AAACTATAGGTTTGATTTTGAATTAATATCGAGAAACTGACCTCCCTAAATAAGAGCTAGAAGGAAGTAGAATTGAATAGCTCCAAATAATACAACTCAAAAGAATTTAACTTTTATAGCTTGATGACATTGTTTGTTTGTTTGTTAGCAGATAAAATCTTAAATTATACAAATGAATTTTTCTTAAACTACTCTGAAAATAATTCCAAAACATGGATAAATAAGATGAAAATTCTTCCTCCTTTTCTAGATCTTCAATTTAGATCTCTATGCTTCGGGATCGTTTATTCAGAAATTTAAAGTTAGTTTGCTAGCTAATTTTCGAAATCTATCATTATAAAATATCAACTTTGCATTTACTGGATGTTTATCAATCTTTATAGACAAGAGACTATTGTCCGGAGTGTTTTACATTAAAGATAAAACGTCATAACAGACTAAAAACAATTTAAGAAACCCTAATCTAATCATAACTCTTCTGTCTCATACACTGGAAACTAGATGGATTCAATCTGTTCTTCTCCACAACATTCAGTCTACAATTTTATAAAGTACCAAAATAAACTCATTGCCTTATTAGTTTGCAATCTATTATCAGTAGTTTATTATATCGACTTAATATTCTTTTGTTGGAAAAGAAAAATATTTCCGTCTAATCATCTTAGCAAGTACATATGTGAGTCAGATAGACATGGGAGGAAGGTGGTACATTAATTCATCTAACGGAAACATTTTGTCATCATTTCATCACTATTTCTAAAGCTTATCTTTTGTAATCTGTTCATGTTCCCTGTTGGGACATCTTATTTTCATACACTTTAGCCTCTCACATTTAGATAATAATTCTTTGCTCTTTAAGAAATTATTTTGTAAATATTCAAAAGTGGTTAATATGAATAAAATGAAAATTTATATTCTAAAAGAAATATTTTAATTTTTGAATTATTTGTTATCTAATGATCTATTATTTTCCCATACCCTCTCCCTCTGTCGTATTGTACCTTCTGCTTATTATATTTCATCACTTTCTTATCTAAAGATTACTTTTTCCTAACCTTTAAAGAGGGATTAATTTAATAAATTTTAGCGTGTTTTTCCCAAAAATTGAGGAACCTTTATTCAAAATTTTTCCACTGTTTTTGAGATTAACTGTAATTCTCATATATTAAAAATACTGCCAGCCAACTTTATTAAAAACTCTGTTTACTTTCTAATTTTAAAGGCAACTAGTGTAAGTATAGCAGTTTTTAAATACAGATGAATTATTAATATGTCATTTTAACTACATAGTTTTCAAAACGTTTTGAATACATATTAATCGCTCTAAACTTAAAAACTAATTAATTGTTTTGATCTACATTAAATACAATACCTTAGATTTTACTAAAGAACATAATTGTCTTACTTTAGCTTGATGAATTGTCAATTTAGAAATGAAGTTCTTCTATTAGAACGACACGCTCGGTTTCCTTTGAGTCATATTGCAATAACAATGTCGTTCTTTCTAATAATTCACTCCATTCATATTCAGTCAGCCACTCTACATCGTCAAATACATTTACTACAAATTTCATTGATTAAAGTTATAAACAAAATAATTAAACATCCTTTGATTTTGATTCAGAGGAAATATAAGGATGCAGGCCATGGGTCACAGCATCGATCTACTTCAAGCACTCTTGTAGGCAATTAAACATTTCATAGTTCAGCAGGGGAACAGGGTGCTGCAACGATAGAACCCATTAACTGACTCTCACTGACAATATCATAACAAGCCTTGTCCTTGTATACCACGTGTCTGCACCTAGAAAGTAGGACGAGGTCTAAAATTACCCATCCATAAATGGAAATGTGCAGTATTAATAATGGAATGGACTATGCGTGGAAGTAAAATGTATATCAAACCTGATTAAATTGATAATAAAACGAAAAGGAATTGAAAATCTTATATTTGTTTGTTACAAATAGATCTTTCAAAAGTAGAACAAAAGATGCTGCTGATGTCAATGTGGCAACTCGATTGAGATAACTAAGAATAAGTAGAAAGATTGCATAGCACTTAATGATTAACAAGACAACGTACATGACATAGAATGTAGATTAGGATTTGAATGATGCTGACACTATTTGAAGTGAAAAACACAACAAGAACTAAGTAGGATAATTACATTAGCTACAATCATGGAATTACATGTGTATATATGTGTTGTGTATACATAAGCGTGGTATATGTGTATATATGATGTGTATGATATGTGTGTATGTATATGGATATATACTATATATTTCATATATATATATATATATATATATATATATATATATATATAACACATGGATCAATAAGTCCCGAGACTGTGCGGTGTGTAATTTCCTAATTCAAACGCACCAGCAAGTCAATATAATAATCACTGTTGATCGATTTACCTTTTTCGAGGTAGTCAATGAAAATCACGCCATGCGTATCCCAAAAAACTGACGCCATGACTTTGCCAGCTGGCTGCTGCGTTTTCGGACGGCTTTCGCCAGCTGTGCTCCACTCAGATGACTGCCGCTTCGACTCTGGAGTGTAGTGATGTATCCATGTTTCGTCCATGGTCACGTAACGACGCAAGAAATCTTTTTTGTTGCGAGTAAATAGCGATAAACAGCTTTCTGAATCATCGACTCGTTGCTCCATCGAAAGCAATCGCGGCACCCACTTGGAAAAAACCTTTTTCATGCTCAATTTTTCATGAAGGATAGTAAATACACTTCCATATGATATCTGTGTCATCTCAGCAATCTCACGGGGCTTCACTTTACGATCTTTCATTATAATTTTTGTCACTTCACTCACATTTTCCGGTGTAACGGCTTCCACAGGTCTACCCGAGCGTTCCGCGTCATTTGTGTCCGTACGACCACGTTTAAACTCGGCAAACCACCGACAAATCGTTGCTTTTGATGGACAAGAGTCCGGGTAACATTTTTCAATCCATTGTTTCGCTTGCACGGTGTTTTTACCCATTAAAAAACAATGTTTTATCAGATCACGAAACTCGGTTTTTTCCATTTTTAAACAAACTACAAAACGACTTTACTCCAACCTCGATAACTCAGCTGTTTCTGGTCCGATCGACTTAAAATTTTGACACGTTTCAAGCAAAGGTTAGTACTCTAGAAAGACCTGGTTACTGGTTTACTACGAGCGCCATCTCTGGGTTAGTCTCGGAACTTATTGATCCATATGTTATATATATGTATATATATACATACATACACATACATACATACATATATACATACAGATATTTATATATGTATACACATATAAACACACACACACACACACACACACATATATATATATATATATATATATATATATACACTCATGGACAAAAAAATTATCGCACCAAGAAGGAGTCATCAAAGAAAAAGGATTATTTATTTCAAAGAAAAAGGCAAAAGAACGGAGGATTTCATACCCTGTTGAACCACCTGTAGCGCGAATGCACGATGCGACATGATCGGGTATTGAGGGATACAAGTTCTGTATGATGTCTTGAGACATTTCGTTCCATATTTGCTGAAACCTTACCTCTAGTTGGTTCAAACTCGTGGGATGCCCAACTCGCCGTCCTAAATATGCTCGATTGGAAACAAATTTGGGGATCGAGCAGGCCAAGGAAGGATAGTAACAGTGCGGAGAAAGTCTTGTGATACCCTTGCCGTGTGAGGCCGAGCATTGTCTTGTTGAAAAATGGTTCCTGGGAGCCGTAGCATGAGTGACAACACATGTGGTTGCAAGATGTCATGGACATACCGCTGGACTGTCATAGTGCCACGGATCAATAATAGGGGTCACCGTGTGTTGTAGGCTATAGCACCCCATACCATCACACCAGCTGTGGGAGCAGTGTGTCGCTGTAAAGCTAAGGCAGGATTGAGGAGTTCACCAAATATCTCCACACACGAACCCGATTGTCGTGACTGCTGAGATTGAATCTGGATTCGTCGCTAAAGACGACCTGGTTCCATTCCGCAGCAGTCAAATTTCATCATGCGCGGCACCACTACAAATGGAGGTGAAGATGGGTGGGCTTTCAAGGGCAGTATATGTAATGGGCGCCACGATCCCAAATGTCCTTCAGCCAGGCGCCTTCGTATGGTTCGAGAAGACACAGGGGCCCCTATTGAAGGTGCTACCTATGCCTGGATGGCAGCGATGAAGCAGTTGGCTGTACGCGTGCATTTCTTACGATGTGGTGGTCTTCTCGACGACTGGTCTGTCGAGGGTGTCCAGAGCGTGGTCTTGTGTAAATGACGTCTCTCTCGGATCCACTGGTCCCAACACCTCCTCACAACACAATCAGAGCGGCCGAGTTTAAGAGTTACTCGTCTAGCTAACCACTCAGCTTCCATCATGCCGATGATTCTCTCCCTCTCAAACTGCTGCAGCTGCTCATATTGTCTTCGAAAATGGCGTAATGGCATGTATACCTCAGCTCTTCCTTTGTAAACGATTCAGCACACTAAGACAAGCTTTGGTTACATGTTTTATACTCCACGGAGAACGACGTTAAACGCTCTCTACCGGCTATACATAATGCACAATCACCCTGCATTTCTAATCATTTGCATATCTCCCCGACATGTACCTTCATGCCAAGTTTCGTTACGATCCAGCAATTATTTCTGGGTGAGCTATTTTTTTTGTCAATGAGTGTATATGTATAAATAATATCATTATTAATTATTACAGTGTAACTTAATAATGTTTCAATTGAGATTAAGCATATAAAACTGTTTGTTGAAACTTACAGATTATTTTAAGCTTATAAGCGATTGTGTTGAATCCATTGCGTTCAATAATACGATATTATTATATAATTAGCCCACTAGCTAACTAAATTTTGAATAATTTCGCGTTGAAATAAAAAAAATTTCGGAGATGAAAACCCCTTTATTTTTATGTGAAACTTTAATTTCTCTTAAATTACTCATCTGTTACTTGTACACTTTTCAACAGTAACAGTGTTCAAAACAAGGATTCAAATCAATTGTAATTGTGTGTGTTTAGTTCTACAAAATCTTTAAGCGTCTTCTTTTTGTGAATTTTTGGTTTCCTTTTCTTTACGTAATTGTTTAACAATTATTTTTCAGAAATCAATAAGTTTATGAAGTGCAGTATTTTGTTTCAGTGAAGGCAGCTTTAACAAACATTCTTGAAGCAAAAATAAAATCGGAATTTTTTCATTATTTAATTGGATTCAGCCAATGGTGGGGGAAGGGACGATTTGATCGAATATATATTTAATTTCATTAGATGGAAATTCGAGGCTCCTTTTATCATTTGTCTTTCACGATTATTCATTAACACTCTTGTTATTTTGCTTTTATCTATCTCTTGTAACCTCCCAGTGATAGAATTTTTTTTTTGTTCTTTATTACGCTTTCTAGTCTAGAAATTAATTTCACTGGTTTTTTAAAATATTTCCCTTTTCATTCTTTCGTTTTTTCATTTCGTTATTTGTGTTCAACTATTTATGAAATATCAAATTGCTAAGGTGTTTTATGTTATTAAAGTTTATAAGAAGCTTTTCGCGCTCAAAGAATGAGTACGAATAAATATCTGGGGAAAAAAAACATATATTGCCTCTTATAACAATGCATTTCATTACATAAATTTTTTTAAATATACTTTTGATGTTCTTATATTGATCACTCAAAAGGACATATTAACATGGGCAAAGGAACATCTGCTGAAACTATTGAGGAACTATATTTCTGAAACTATTGCGATAAACGTTGGTACATTGTGAAGACAGGATATGAGCTATGAAAAAATTTCTTGAAGCGGTGTACTCTTCCGAGTAAAATGCTCTTCAAAACCAAAGAGGGAATTTTTCGTTAGGGAATTCTTGTAAATAACATTATTCTCTTATGGTACCCTTGATATACGTGGGAAATTGTTCATCTCAGATTAAATTTACCTGCATATGTTCCTGACGATTATGGGCTCGTGTCTTGTGATCTCATCATTTCTATATACATTTCATACTTCAACAAGACAATAAACCGAACCATCATTCAAAAACAATATCTGTATTGTTTGATGAACACTCTACATGCATACACTTGGTTTACTGCCGATAACTCTCACTAAGTATGAATTTCATCAAGCACATCTAGTGAGAGATGTTCGTTTGTCTGATAATGTTCAATTTATTCTTATGTAACATAACAGCTGGAGATGATAAGACGCATTGGTCTGTATGGCATGTTAATGCTTACACTGCCTTATCAAGTTCAAGGCGGAATGAAATGCATCCGTCATCTTGGTTAAAGGCGTTACAACACTATCTTTGATCCAATTGCTCTTCAGTAATTATATATATAACGATCTATTCATCCATCCAACCATCTATCTATCAATATTCACTCTAATGATGTGCATATTTAATAGTAAAATTAATGAAAACTGTAGAAATTTTATATTTCTTTTCTTGCTTGTTAGACACTGTTTACTTCAACAGCTGGTAAAATCATTTTGATATAATTTTATTTATATGTTATTCGAAAATCTCTCCAAAACTGGATTGTTTTTTTAGATTTACTTTCTTTCTACTTCTCTTCCAATCACTGATAAAATTGCAGAGCTCAGTATACTTAGTTGCTACTTTTTGGAGAGGGAATTTGTTTGTTTATTTCTCTGAAAGATTTAGAAGATGAAATTTATCTTCCCTAACATAGAAAAAAAGTATCATATTTTATTCTAATGAATACGAGCTACAGAGTCTACAAGGAGTTTTGTGGAGTATTATATTAAAAAGATTATCTGAAGAATTTGTATTTTTCTGTGATACATCTTGGTCGAAGGAGAACATTTACTCTACAGCAAATTATTATTTGTTTTACTTTGAAAAAAAAAATATTTAGGAGATCGCCGTTCAGTTGAATTGTACAATATTTTTATTTTTTTACCAGATAAGACTTAATTTTCAAACTTTATTCTTTGCTTATTAGTCTCTTGACAAATACTGAATAATTTTATTTTAATCATCGGAAGCATATTGAACGCATTTTGTTTTTAATTTGAGATGTATGATATTTTTACAGATGTAATTGTGATTTTTCAGTTTTCCTTGTAACCCCCATTTGAACATTAAGAGCTATATAAGAGTTTAAATTAATTAGTTATCAAGGTGGAATGTTAAATTTAATTACATGCTAAAATAATTTAATTAATAATCATTTGATTAAATTTCTCGCTATTGCTTAAGAGAACAGTTCTCCATGTATTAATTCTCAAGAAAGCGAAGATATTTTGGAGTAACCAACAACATAACACAGCTTGTGAACTTTATTATTTAGCATTGTATAGTTGAATTTCGTGAGAGCTTTTTCTAGAAAACATTTCTGTGGCATAATTTCCGATATCTCTGAATTTCAAACTCTTTAACTCGCATGTTACATTGTAGTTCAAACTTTCTACATAGTGAAAGGCGTACTTTTATAATTTTTCCTCTTCTGTTAATTATCCTATGAAATGGTTCAAAAAGTACTATATTTGAAAACGGATGGCACTAATAATGTAATTTTTTGTATTATGGTCTGTTGAATTGCACCAAAACGAATTTGACTCTGATTCATAATTAATTTGGATTCATACGGGGTGTTCAATTGTCCTCATCATTTTTCAATTAGTAGTCTCACCATCGAAGGGATCCGAATTCATAATTAAACACTGGATACCAAAAAAAAAAACAAAATGATGAGCTGCTTCATATGAATGCTCCAAAGAATTGTTACAACAAATATATTTACAACAAATGTACTGTTACATTATAGCTCAATTTTTTGAAATACAAAGAGCTTCCTTCTAATGAACCTTTTCCAAAAATAGAAGAAATATTTAAAGGATACTATAACAATTACTTATCCATGTGTTCCCGGTACCCAATTTTTCATTCTAGTATTCAACTCGTAATTAAAAATAATCTTTGAATCATAAAACTCATTTGTTACTACAGATGATTCTACATTCCCGTTATTTATATCAATTAATTGGAATATAATCATTTTTTTTTAAAATCTTCCATGGAAAAAGAAATAATATTTCAATAAATTTACTTATTCTCCCGAGTACGCAGAGAGAGAGAGAGCTAGAATCCTGCTATACAATTATAATAATAAGAATTCAAAATATACTCATAAATATATAAAATAAATCTTTGTGAGGATACGAATGAACGAAGGTACTATCGTCAAATAAAAAGACGTTATTAATAATTGTTGTAATTATTTTGTAGCTGGACAAAAAAGAAATCAATGCCATTGACTTGAAGGGAACTAAATTGGAATAATTAATTAGTCAGTGGAATAATTAATAAACTTGAATAACATGGTTAATAAGATTCTAAATAAGAATATTTCCACGATGGAACCCTCTCACATATGATTTTTTTGCAGAATTAGGAAGAGAACGTTCTAAATAATATTTTTTCCTAAATTTCATTCGAATCCGAAAGATAGATATAACTCCACAATTTTTAATTTTTAATATTTTTCATAATATTATTTCTTGAAACTTTGTTATATTTTTAAATGAGAAATGATATTTCATTTAGCGAAAATACTTCGATATTTTTTAGTAGAAAATATTTTAGCATCAAGAACTTGAGACGCTTATTTAAGTATTAGGGTATATAATTATTAAGCCCTTTAAATTGAAACACCTCAAGTAAAGTGAAACGAAATTTGAATTTAGACTATAATCACGTTGAGAAATTGATGTGCTTTAAGAAACGCATTTAGTTCACTTTGAGGAATTAACATTCTTAACATTTTTCTTCAACAGTGATTATTTAATAAATTACAATAGTGTCTATTTTTTTAATTAGCAAATTTTGTATTACAGAATTTTTACGACTAAATGGAGTTGAAGTTCGACTCTAAGGTAGCCGAGACGCTAAATTCCTTTAAGACTTGCATATTTTAATTATGTAGTTAAAGATAAGGGGCACGCTTAGGTGAATACATGGATGTGTTCAATATGGGAATGCGATAAATACAGGGCTCAAAAATTAAATTTTAAAATAATAAGAAAAAAGCCACGCCATAGAAAAAATATGTGTATTTACATTTTTATTAAAATGTATTTTTTCTGGATTCTATTACACTTTTCTCAAAATTTATTTTATCCATAGTGTTAGTATTTCTCGAAGTATAAAATTAGCGCTTATATCCTATACGGTGAACATAATCTTTTTATGATAACCATTCACGAAATTTAGATATAGTGCAATATTGTAAATGAATTTATGGAAAATATGAATCATAAAATTTACATTTATTTATTTATTATTCAATTAAACTTTTGAGGTTATAATTATATTCGGTATAAAAAATGTTATGTTTATAAGTACTTTACAGATTTTCAGAATAATAAAAGAAGTGGATTTTGTATAAGATCCATCTAAATCTAAGTATCTGATTTACACATAAGTAAATGCAGTGATTGATAATTGATTGCCCATATAATACGTATATAAATTCGATTTTCATTGCATAAACAAATACGTAAGAATCAAAAGTTTTCATGATGAAATGGAGTTTATATTGCTTTTATTTTAAAAAAATTAATGATTATTTAAACTCTGCATTAAATGAGTTCTTTTTTTCATTGTTAAATACGTCTCACTGCCTTAAAAAGAGCCAGCGATTATTCCTTTCAAAAGCCGCACAAAACATTTATCATCAACTAAAACCTCAGAAAGATGTATCCACATGAAAAATGTCAAAAAAATGAATCATGTATTATGATAGAGTTTATCCTTCAGTAGCCTCTACTTAGATTTCCAATAGAACGAATCTCAATCACAGAGGATCGGCCTTTGTTTGAGATATCGAAAATGTTTCTGGTTCGCCGCAACCATTTTCTTTCTCGTTTGTCTTGCGGTTGATCTACGAAATGAAGAACCAAGGTACTGAATCGACCATGGCAAACAGTAAGTGGGAGGTGACCTGTCAATTCTATTAGGGGCGTATGAGGTAAGCTAGAATTGAGTTTCACTTCCCCTTCCTCTTGGGAGATGATGGAATGTTGTTATGTGCCTTATAAGAATCATTTTTATCCTTACCGCGTTAAGTTGGGAGTGTTCTGTTTAGTAATGGCACTGAATTAAATCTTTGAGGGGACTGCAGTAATTCATCATTGCTTTCTTTTGATGCGAGACAAAAATTAGCATAAAAAGTTTCTTATAAGAAATGTAGGTAAAATATATCATAGTATTTTATTTAGTTTCATTATTAGACAGCATTAAATTTCTTCATCGTAATTCTAAATAGAATATTAATGATACATCTGAACATTTCACTGCTGCTTATTCCTAAATAAAGCTACACATTTAAAATACTTTTAGTTCTTTCGTGTTTCATACTTTTTTAACGCTGACTCTTTGAGGCTAATTATATATGTGAAATTATTTTATTCTACAAAATACGTTTTATTGGATTATATGTTATACATTTATTATACATTCTGAAAAAAAACAAAAATTATAAGGTATATTGAATTTTTATTATTTATGGAATTTTTTAATAATATTAAATGGAATTTTTTACCATCACATTGAATTTTTAATACTATTAATTTTTAATACTATTAAAATTATTAGTATTAAGAATTCAATGTGATGGTAAAAAATGGAATGGATACATGGAATTTTTAATACTATTAAAAATTCCATGTACACTAGATTAAAGGTATTGAGTCAGATTATTTATTAAACTATTATTCTAAAGTATTATTTTGTTTTAATCGCAAGTTATATTTTTAAAACCAGGAGGTAAATAATGGGACCCTCTTAATAATTTAATGAGAATTTATTTGTTTTTAGAGCGAATGATGTAGAGAATAAACGAAATATTGATACATCAAATATGCATTTGCATTATTAAATTATTATTATTATTTAAAACTGCCATCGTCTGTTAAAGAATAAAACCTGAAATCTCGGTATATTTTTTTCAGATTTAAAAAGCTCCAAAATTAATAAATGAACTAACTTTGTTATTCGATTAGGAGTAGCAAGTTGAAATATATCAGTGTTTACTGTTCAAATAATTTTTTTCCTGTGTAAAATGTGTCCTTTGTTTTAAATATGGAGTGTGGAAGAAATAGTTTTAAGAAAGCTATGCCTTTAATTTTATTTTTTACAAAACACACACAATCATATCACCGTCAAAGTACTCTCCATTATATTTAATACATTTGTCCAACCAGTGATTTCATTCATGATGACATTCTTATTTAAATGCAGTGATGACTCACTCAATTCTTCAATTCTTGCTTGTAATTCTTAATTCCTTTCCTGCTTGCTTTCTAGACGTTAAGTCAATGTCTTTTCACGTCCCTATTGAATATCTCTTGACTCGTCTCGTATCCCGTTTCAAACACCAAGGCACAAAAATTAGCAGTAATCCTTCTTATTTGAAAGTATTGTTAAATTTCCTGAGCCAAGTTCCAAGACAATTCAAGTTCACTAATTTTTTAGACATTTTTTCCCTTTTTGTGTTGTTGACGAACGCCCAGAATGGAATTTTTCATCAATCGACTCTTTGCCCTTTTTTTTAAATGTGAAAAATAATCTCACAAATGAATATTTCACAAAACAATCTAGCAAAACTTAATTCGCAAAAAGATGAGTAACACACCCCTAGTGGATGCAACAGGGCTTTTTGAAGGTTTTAGGTGACGGACCTTAAAACTATATGTTTGGGATAATAGAATGGTAATTTTCTTGATTTGGTTTTACCTAATCGAGCAACGGAGCCTTAAGAAAGTTTTAGGAGAGAAGGATCCTTATAACAATATCTGTGGAATAATAAAATGTATTTTGTTCGGTTTTATTAAAGTCACAATAAAGTTTTACAAAGATATTTGGCGAGGAACCTTGTATCTATGTACAATAAATGGTGGAATAATGTTTTGTTAGGTTTATATATATTAAAGTATTATGGAGCATGGCGAAGATTCAAGCGAAGCATCTAGGACTTTTGTTGCAGAACAAATAAGGAAGACGACGCTTAAGTTGGTACCTAACTGTTTTATTTCTCACACAGCACTGATAATGATTTTTTATAAGACGAATGATTTTATATTTATTATAAAATAAACAAAGTAAATATACAAAGTGCTTTCAAATTGAGCTTATTTTGCACGTGTGGAAAAATAGAATCTGCCACAGCATTTTAGGAAGAGAGATAAAAAAAAAAGCTAGAGTAATTTGAAAATAAAAAAAAAATATTTAAAAACAAATCATAGTTTCATCAATAATTTAAGATGTATTACTTTCAAATTAATTAGTCTTAAATAATTTAGAATCATTTAAAATATTAATTCAGTGCATATTGTACCATCACATGTATTACTACCTGCCTGTAGAGGGAACTTTGTAAAGGGTGAGTGGGTAAGATGAACACTTTAAAACATCATCTTATGAAATAGAAACACTCAGGAGGGGCAAATAGATCTGTGCAACTCATCGTAGTTGCGAAGTAAATTGCTTTTCTCACCTACATTATGCGGTAATAAATTATTTTGTTATTGTTAACCACATTCCCTTTATTGTTCAGAAGTTTATACACAAAAAGTTGATTAAATGCTAAATAGGTCTAAGAGTTGAGTAATAAGTAAAAGTGGAGTGATTAAATTATTAGTTAACAAAGTAGGATAGAAGAAAGCGAAAAAAGTGTTTATAAATCAGAAGTGGAAAAGAGATATAAGTAGTAAAAAGAAGTTTTCTTTTCTACACTCCTTAAAGAACAACTTATCCCTAAATTTAAAAGTAAAGTAAATAACAATTTATAGGTCTGTAAAATGATCGAATGACAGAATTTAAAAATTATTTTTTTTGTCAGAAGTGATTTATTCATTTGATGTTCTAAATTCTAAAGAAAGGAAGCAAACCACCCTCTCTTGCAATATTTTTAAAGAGATACACATAAACTCTCTTTTCTGCTTCGTAAGATTCTTAATTATCTTATCTGACTAACTAATTAGCACTTTTCATTAACACTTTGGTGTCTCTCAAACTCGAATGTGCTTAACTAATCATTTATGCGACTCATATCCATTGTATGGCGAAGCTTAGAAATTCTAGCTCAAAATGTGCATTGCTGTTTGAGTCTCTTATTTCGTAGTTGCTCTTGGGTAGTTTTCGATTGCGATGCTCTCAATAAGTCTTGATGTTCTAAGTACTTAAATTGGTAGGGAATTCGGTTTGTTTTTGTTCTCCAAATATGCGATTTTTGGAATTAGTTGGCTTCGAAGAAAGTGTTTTCGAGGTAAACTTTTATAAAATCAGAATAGAAAAACTATCTTACATTTCATAATTTTACTACCTTCAAATGAATATTTTCCTTCTCTATTTTCAGTAAAATTATTCAGCAATGAATTTCCTACTGAGCATTACTGGAGAGACGAAAATATTTCATTTTGAGCCATATAGGATCCTGATTTCCTTAATCGACGTTTTGAAGTCCTAATAATGTGTGCTTTTTATTTGAGCGAGCGAAAGAAAAATAAAACATTTTATACTGAGTAATAGTATATGACCTTTTAATCCTGTCGCTGTCAACAACCTCTTGAAATATTCTCCGACAGCTTTGCTTAGTAACTGACTGGTTGGCTTAAGTGAGGGAAAATTTTTCACAGGGAAAATCTCTAGTGGTGTATAATGCGATACTTAGAGGGTACATGTAGAGCTAAGCATAAGATCTTTGAAAAATGGGTGAAAATATGTTATAGGCATGGATATATTACTTTTAAACCAAACCTTTCAAACCAATTATTCACCAGAAATGTAATATTGGAAATATCTAAAGAACTGAAAGTACGAACATATATTTGTATTTAATGGTGCTAATCTGTGTTCTTGAATATATCACTATTTTCACGATCATATAAAAAAAATTAAATTTTTAAATGTACCACCTTTTTCACTCAAATTGAACCTCTCTGTAAATTGTCTCTCTGTGTGTGTATGTTTGTATGTATGTGTGTGTATAATTTGTAATCAATTATTTTAACAAGAAGTAGTTTCAGCTCATACTATTACGGCCGGACCTTTTTAAATGTTTGCATTCATTAGTTAACTTTGGATTTCACAAAAAGTATGAATTGTAAAATAAAAATCATTGATAATAAATAAAGAATTAAGTAAAATAGTGGCAGTTTAATTTAATTTATTCATTGTGTAAATTTCAAATAATCTATAGCTGCAGTAATATTTAATTTTAGATTGTTTAATGAGATAAATGCACCCTATCAGACCACAATACAATTTTTTGAAATCTGTTGGAAGATTATTTGTGAAGATTGTCATTACCGCTTTCAAATTAATTACTATCAAAGAGCTTTTATACTTACACTTGTTGATTTGAAACAAGAAACACTTTGCACTCAAATATATACAAACCGAAATATAGAGAGCATTTTCCTGCTAATTTCTTCATACACGGGAATTTTTCAGCAGAAAAAGATTTGTAGAAAACAAGTAATGTCATAGCACCAATCATTTATTTCATAGTGTGATCTAACTGCATGGCAATAAGTTCAAGCTGCAGCACCTAAGATACTGTGTCAATATCAATAGAGATGGGGTGAAAAAGCAATTGAATTTAGATTCAATTTTCCTGAAATATTCTTGAACTCTCGTCTTCTAAACTCTACGGATGATCCCTAATCTTCATAGAATCATTTCAGGCTATTCCTGCTTCCCTAACTAAGGGAAATGATAAAAATTGATTTCACCTACTTACCTCGCAAATAAATCTAGTTTCTCTTTGATTGATTTTACACGGGGGGAGGAAATCTCGGTTCAAGGAGCATTTTTCTGACTGTTTTGGTTGGACACAAAAAACTCTTAACCTATGGCATATGTTTCGTGGGCCACTATTTGCCCTCACTTGCATTAAGATGCCGATTCGTTTTTCCAAGAGAAGAACGTCTCATGATCGGGTTCAATGACATTTCAGTTTGTGACTCATTCATTCCCATATGAGTCACAAACATCTTCAATTCGTAGAAAACTAATGACACCTAAGAATGAAAATAATGCATTACACAGAGGACGTGCATAGCTTTACAGAAAATAAAAACTGTGAAAATCGGGTTTCAATAAAAAATGTTAGGGTCATAAAGGGCTTATTTTTCAGGTAGATTTCTTAAATTAGTTTAGGGCGTGATAATGCTACATGAGTATCAGATAATTAGAAACTTGCCAGAGCTGTTAAAAGCATCTCGAAGCTAGCAATGCGCATTCTAATAAGGAGCATTTCAGTGCATGATATTTTGTTTGGACAGTAAATTATTTTCTTTTGACTTAAATAAATGCACCAAATTCAAAGATTCTCAGTTACCTAGTAAGTATTTTTTTCAAGCAACTTATTTACTTATTCAACATTATATTAGTTAGTTGATGGTAATCGTTAGGTTAATGTCATGAACACCGCTGCGTGTGTCGTTCACATTAGTGATGCAAACTTACCGAATATTTTCCTATTATCGGTATTTATGTAATAGTTTCAAACGAAACCATTGCATAGTTTAAAGTTCTTTAAATAATTAGTATGAAGTACAAATTCTTGACAATTAAGTAATTAAATTTTGTTCCTATATACTGAAACAAAACTTTATGAAACTTTATTTTTGTACCAAATTATAAGTAGTGTTTTAACAGGAATAATTTTTCACAATTGAAACAATAGTAAATTATATAACTAAATACATCAAGTCATTTTCAACATACCTTAAAATAAAATCATGTAACAAACGTAACTCATCAACACTTTTGTATCTTGATTGAGATATGATATCTGTATAAGTTCACAACATCGTGAAAATGTTTTTCACATTCCACTGTTGTTGGTGTAATAATTATTAATGAGTTGTACAATTGAACTTTCTTGCATTTTGTATTTTCCTGTCGAAGAAACTTCATCTCTTTTTTTCAATGGTTTTAATAATGTTTGTGTGTGCCAGTGGTAGATTATAATACTGTTTTTTTTATTGTCTTGATGAATAAATTAATTTTTTCTTTCATAGATAACGAAGTAAAAATAATTGCATTATGTACTCAGCTTGTATTGTTCCGTTCAGCTTCCGAAGCGACCGCTGCTCAGGGAATAAGTACAAAAAGCGCATTATACATAGTTATGCTCAAAATCTATCAAATTACTGATAGAAACAGCGTAAAATTACCTATAACAGTTAGAGTCAAAAATTGACAGTTTACAGAAGAACCAGTTAACTAGTTTATATGTATTGCAATCCTTAGGGCGTGTATGCATTGTCATTCACTAACCAAAAATTTGGATCCATTGCACCTCGAAAGTAATGCATATGAATCAGAATCTCGGTTTAAAAAACGAATGTGGTGACATTATACCTAAATTAAAGTCTTAACATAGTGTCTTGGAGGTGATTAAAGAACCACACTTTTTTAAATATATAATTATATGCAAAGAATTTTGTAAGATTCGCCGGACTAAAAAAAAAAATATTATCCTAAAAATTTTTAATGCCACTTAGTCTATCATATTCTTTATATTATACAATTTCAAAACAATTATCCGAAGTCATTTCTGAAACTGAAGAATACGTGTACGCAGATCACTAAAGATAATTACAATAATATCCATGTATCAAGAATGTTCTGTTCTTGCCACGCCACCGAGCGGAGGAAATACAACGATGAGGAAGTGAAGAGAAAAAAAAAAAGAATTGCGGCTACGACCGGTAGCAGGACTGAAAAATGGCATACAATGAAAGTCAAATGTTTAGTGTTAGTAAGTTTTGAATATTATGTTAATTGTGTGTGTTATGTGGCTGTTAACAATAAATAAAAACTTGAGCCACTAAAGTTGGACTATTTGATTGTATATCTGGTATTTTTGAAGTCTTCAGAGTTGAAACTAAGAACCTACAACGAAATATTACTAATTTATTCATGTGTGTGATGTAATTCAATTACAAAATTTTAATAATTTCATGCTCGGGTGAGGAAAAGTCATAAGTTTTCAGGAGATGATTCAATTTCTTTTAATAAATATCTAATGCAATTTGAAAATAATAAATGCTTTTACATCATCTAATTTCATTTCATTTAATGGAATGAGTGTTCCATTAAAGCATTAATTAAGAAAACATTCCAAGTTAAATTCGTTTTGTTTAGTTAAATGAAATTTTTAAAGTACTTCTATTTACTGTTTAAATTAATTTTCAACTTATTAGTATAATTTAAAAAAAAAAACATGTTTCCCATGAATAACGTGTTAATAAAAGTCACTTATAATTGGTGTTCGTTCCATCGAAAGTGAATTTAACCTGTCGCTATTTGAATATAAATAAAAGGGATTTTTTTCCATTTTTTGTTCTGTTTAATCAATAGTTGAGGATCTGGGCTGGTCGATAGCATATTTAATTTTATTAGGAGACTTCAGATTACCCATTATCATCGATCATTAGAGATGCTGCATTAACACCTTCATCATTTTGTTCTAATCATTTTTCTAATCTTATAGAGAGTTTCTTTATACTTTCACACGCTTATCCTTTTAATAAATTTTGCTTGGCTTTCAAAAGTTGCCTTTTTTCATACTCTTTTCCTTAAAGGAACTGTTGTTCATTTTAATGTAATTTTTTGTTCCATTTTTTTGTGTTTGATTAACAATGTTGTATTAAACCTTCATGGTCTGCAGCACCTTATTTAAATGTAGAGACGTTTTGAAGAATGATCTTATTTATAGAAGCTGATTGTGCCACCTTAAAGTATATCACATCTCTCGAAATGTTGAAACAGCAATTGGAAGTATTTTTATTCCGTTTGAAAATCAGTGTAATGATGTAAGGATCCCTTTATGAAAAAATGTTTTTATCAATACGCTTAAGAAATCTCTTTTAACATTGAAATTTTAATTACAGTATAAAAAGCATTTTAATTTAAAGTTATGCGAAAATATTCTAAATGTCTCATTTAATTTTTAAAATACTGAATATTTTTTTTTAAAAAAAAGGAAATGTTTTTTTTTACTTATTATATACTGGTTACATTTACTCATTCGCGAAGGCATTAATGCCATTATGTTTGACTGTTTATTATTATACATATAAATTAATAATTTCTAATGCTCTAATTAAAAAAATATTATAACTATTAAATTTTTTAAAAATATTTATCAGACGAAATTGAAGGCTGTAAAGAAAAAAATTTGGAAATCATGAACACTTAGATAATTTTATTTGGACTATGGTTTGGTAATTATTAACTTTAACATTTGTATCGAATTGTCAGTAGAAGCAGAAGAAATATAAATTTAAAATATTCACTTGAATTTAATTTATTATTTATCTAATTATATTTGATTGTCTGTTTACCGTTCTTGGGGTTATTAAAATCTTGAGATTTGTTATGTTATTGTCTTTGAAACTATAAATTTAATTGTTTTTATAAGCTTTGTTTAATTGTTTTTATGAAGTGAAATAAAAAAAAATTAGTTAAACTCTACATTTCTATAAATGAAAATTTCATTAAGAGTTTTAAATTATTACCTATGAATATTTTATATAGAAATATTTATGATTGGATTACATGATTTTTCATAATTTAAATTACGAAGTATTGAATCATTATTCAATCATTCCACATCTTAATGATATCAATTTCTGATTTTTAATTCAAATATGTCTGGTATATTATGATATTTTAATATCTCGATGTTTATTTATTCTGCTTTTTTTTGTCGTAATTTCTGAAAATATCTTTATACTTCTTTCAAATAACGTGTTCCATTATGAATCATTTTCAAAAAATCTTATTAAACTGTTCCCACACAAACGAAATTGTATTTTAATTCAATTATGTTTATAATTTTATACTGATGACACTTTGAAGTTATTTTTGTACTAGATGCCACAAAAAAGATATCGAAATTGTATGCATGAATATTTATCAGAAAAGTCAGTTTTCTAACAAATATTGATGCTATCATAACGTAATTAATGAATTACGGATGAATCTTTTTCATTAAGATTTCAAAGATTATTTCAAACTCTCTCCTATCTAGCCATTAAATAAATACAAAACATTTATCTACACTATGGAAGAAAAGCTTATATGTGGTGGCGAGAAGGCTTGTAAAGCAAAGCTTGTGTGTGTCTGTGTATGTTTGCATCTAAAATATCTGATCATATTGCATGAATCTTTGTACTTTCTCATAAGATTTATCTTTTTGACTTGATCTAAAATTCTGCGATCATTGAGAATATTTTTGCAGTAAATGAAACTCAAATAACATGATTTCTATTAAATAATATGAGATGTATTTATATATTGAAAACAAATTCAAGATTTCTTTTTAAATAAAATCAATTTCATTTCTCCCATAATTTTAGCAAAACAATTATCACAACCGAAAACTTTATCTAATTTGATCAAAATCAGGTCTAAAGAATCACGTTGTGGTAAAACGTGCAATTTAGTAGAATACATCCAAATTATTTTGCATTGCTTGGTGTAAATTTCTAAATCAAAATGTCGTAGGATTAAGATTCTTGCACCATGTGAGAAATCCAATCCTTTTGAGATGTTCGATTTTTTTAAAACTTGTAAATTGATCATCCAATTTTTGGTGAATTTTCAATTAACTATTTTTACAATGGTCCATTTAAAAATCAAATGATCCAAACAATACGGTATTCATACTTCATATGGAATCAATATTCATCTCTCTTTAAAAAGAACGGTGAAAAAATATAGATTACTGCTAGATAGAAAATTTTAATCTTTCAATCAGTTCGTAAACTTTTGTCCTTACGTGTCTTTTTTTCCCCTTTTAATGAAGATTACTGCTCCTCTATGAAATGCTCTAGTGCATATTGCGTCGCATTACACGAGAGTCTATCTTCGCTTTCCATAGTTTATTCATAACTGGTGTTTTCACATATCTTTACATTTAGTTTTTCATTAGTAGAATATTAAGATTCCTTATTCTAAAAAAAAAAAAAAAAAAAAAAAAAGTTTAAATATTTATATTTCGGTGTTGGTGCTGCACACTTGACTGAAAAATTCTAGGATTTCCCCCCCCTCCAAATTCTAAAATTATCCATTTGGCTTTTCTGTGATACAAATTAAATACTTTTTTCATTGTAGGCTGATTTGCAGCATGCTTTGAAATTTATTTCGACAGCTCTATCCAACCCCAAAAGACTTTGCGGATGCCTTTTGAGATGCATTTTATTCTGGTGGGTCACATTGTACACATAATATATATATATATATATATATATGTATGTGTGTGTGTGTGTCTGTGTGACGAACTTAAATTCTTTCCTTTTAAACTTTCGCCCTTTAATTTTATGAAATTCACATTTTCTGTCTGTATTGGTACGAAATATAATTTTGAAAATTATTCTGCAGTCACAAACACAAAGCTAGAGTTAAATTATAAGCGATCAAAAGACACCAAGTACTCACCATACGCTTTGGGGCATGTTAGGCTTGATGACAATGTTAGGCTTAACATAGAAATGTTAGGCTTGACATAGAAATGTTAGGCTTGCGGAGGCTATAAGTCCCTCGTGCTATATGCGCGTCGCATACTTACCCCACATTTTGCAATGCACACCCACGTTCTCTAGTAGGTTTGATGGTTTGGAATATACTATATTGTGCATCGCCCACTCACATAAGACAGCCAGGCCCTTTAAAATGAGCTTAATTTTGCATTTATTTCTGAACTAGAATATAGAAGAAAAAATATAACGATAGTAGAGTCAACATTCAGAGATATTCAGGAGTAATGGGGCATGTAATGAAGGACCCATATTTGAATGTTCTTTGGCATATTTATATACAATACAAGTTTACATTTGTATTCATATGACTCAACACGGGTTAACTACCATTTATTTAAGCAATAATTAAAAGATAGGCCCTCATTTAAAAAAAAATATTTCACACGTATGTTGCCTTGATCAAGTTTGATATAGGCACTCATAAAGAAAAATATGCTTCCTAGCTGAATAGTAAGGCTGTATTTAAAAATTAATCCGTGTGAAAAATTTTGCAGTTTAGTTAGCATTCAAATTAAATATTTTATTATATTTAGCGCAGATATATCGAAAATTCCAGTACAATCTGAAAATACTTAAATTTATGGTACAATCGCTTAAATATTACAAATATTTTGACAGTATATGCTTAGAAACACACCGCTTTAAACGATGCATAAATGTATATAAATTGCTAATTTTATCTCAACCATGAATACATATTGCATTTTAAAAATAAATTTATGCATAAAAACAGGCATATATATTTGTCTAGATTTAAGCGTAAAATGTGTGTAGCATTTTCTCTCGAAATTCTTTTGAGCAGATGTGTGCATTTTTGAGACACATTTCAGAATAACTATACTGATAAAGCAATATTTTTATTACATTTTGAATTCTCTACTTTTTTTACTACTCTATAATAATATAGAATAAATATGACAAACATACGAAAATTTTCCAAATAATGATCAAAAACTCTATTATAATTTATACGAATATTTTCCCACAAATACTTCATATTCAGTTAAATCTATGTTTTGCAATTTAAAGTGAATTTTATTACGAACGAAATATTTTGTTTTCACATATAACTCCCTTACGTATTAATAACAATATCAGACACTTTGAGATCGGATAAAAAATAACGAGTTATATTATAAATATAGAAAATGGAAAAGACAATTTCTGGCGAAAATATGTTTTGATAAATGTACGTGCCTTTTGAATGCTAAATTTATGAAAGAAAGAAATTCTATGTCTTTTTTTCTGTCTATTCTCTTTTATATCAAAATATTTGCCTCAATAATTTTTAAATTCACTGTTATAAGGGCAATAGTTGCTCATTTTACAGAAAGTATTTTTATTATTATGGATTTATTTTTTGCTCAAGCATTGATATAAAATAACAGTTCTCTTATGATATTCAGTCATACCAACTATGATACAGCGCTGATTTTATTATTTATTTTCCTTTAAATCATACTTCTACCAGAGAAAAATCCACATCTTCCTTTATTCAAATAAAAAAAAAATAAAATGACATTTCTAAATTTAATGCATCCCGTGCATAGGGTCTAGGAGGGAAATGATCTAATGTGAAATAAAAGGCTATTTAAAGAATATCGAGCGAAATCTTTTTTTGAGATTCATTTCAAGCAATGGATAATTTACTTTATTGCTAAATATTTTCAGATGAAGTTTCGGAAGAAAATTAAAAATACTTTTGTTTGCTTAAATCATATAATAATATTTTAAAAAGAAGAACAAACTATTATATAATAATATATTTTGGACGCAATTTGTGTAGGAAACAAAATCAGAAACTGACTATTGTATAGTTGCCTGTTTAACAAGCATAACTAATTACTAGAATGATTGAGTAAGGTGATATGCATAATTAATTTATGAACTATCTTGCAAAATGAAATGCTATAAGTTTTCCATTATTTCGTGAATCGCTGGTGAACGAGAAAAATATAAAATTGGAATCTTTACTTTTAAATAAAAGCTTTCCAACCACATCT
Organism: Nephila pilipes; assembly: GCA_019974015.1. Taxonomy (NCBI): domain Eukaryota; kingdom Metazoa; phylum Arthropoda; class Arachnida; order Araneae; family Nephilidae; genus Nephila; species Nephila pilipes. The sequence continues at coordinate 122,217 of BMAW01045606.1, forward strand.
TGATATTTACCTCTTCCTAATTGAGTGTTAAAAGCTTTCTCGAAACATATTTTGCTTATAAATAAGCAAAATGGTTTGAACTCAAGATATAAACCAAGATGAAAAAGGGGGTAAAATTGAGAAACTTTAAGAAGGAAATAATGTACGAAAATAGATGAAAAAGAATAAAGAAAGACAAGAGGAAAATGAATGTACTTTAAGTAGGAAGAAAGCTTTCCGGAAATAAATTTTTTTTCCCCAAGCGAAAGAAAAAAAATCTAAGTGGGAATAATAATAATTAAAACCAGTTAGAAAAATGCCTTCAACTTTGTTGTCACTGCCAAATAATGACCAAGAAAAGCAGATATAAAAGAATCATTCATATTGAAAGACTGCCCTCAAAATCTACTTGCCGAGTTTTAGAGAATAAAAAAAAAGAGAGTGAAATGCCTTCATTAAACGAAGTTGCCCAAATGAACGAGCAAATGACTGCGTGAAATCCGGAGAGAGTATTGTGTCGTGGTCTTTTCAATCTATCTTTTTCGCCATGACCTTTCCTTCGGAACAAAAGCATTCTTTTCGGAAATCTTGAATTTTTTTACTTTTTCTTAGAGTTTTGTTTTGAGTAGAATTTCGGTTGCTCTTGAGTCTTCGAAAGATGTTTATTAATTATTTTATAACTCTGAAAACATCAAGAAGATATTAATTTAAGTTAAAGCTTTGCGCTAGAAATAGAGAAATTTTAATAAATATGAATATTTAACAGTTAGGAATACGCATGGTGAATAATAAATACAAAACTGTTGCTTAAGAAGTTAAATAACCGTTAACATAACACAGATAATTTAAAGAGCTATTAATGATTCAGAACTATTTCTGATTTATTCAATTCTAAAATTTCTAAATTTTAATCATGGTTTCCAGTTCTTTAATATTGAACTTCTTACAAAGAATTCATGTGAAATTTTTTTGATCAAACAACTTTAATTGTACATCAACCCATTAACGTCAAAATTTGAAGGAAAGGCTAATTGAATTGTTGAATCCGGAATTGCATTATCCAGTGTGGTAATACAGCTTTGCACGGAGAAAAAAGAAATACTCAAAAATGAATACCCAGTCATACTCATTTTGAAATAAGTATGTTTGTATCAGATTTGAATGTATATCATTATCGAATGTAAAATATTACATGTATTCAACCCCGCCCCCCCCCCCCCGAAAAAAAAAAGGAAATCAACACTCTTAAAAAATTATTTCAGATATAAGGACTACAAACGCTCCTTTTATATACTGGCTACATATTTTAAAAATTAGGGCTCAAAAACAAATATGGCTCGCTTAAATATTTCAAACTATATTTTATATTTACCATGCTACATGCGAAAGAATACATGAATTTTAAAATGAGTACGTACCACAATTTAGTTGTGGGTACTGTTCAGTATTTATTTACAATTTTATGTTATTAAAAGCATCTTAATGTAAGGCAATAACCTACGTTTAAAACGTAACTTATGGCTTAAAAGTTGATTTTTTTTATATTTACTGTCTTCTTTTAAAGCCGTATTTCTTGGCTTTCTAGAATAGTTTCAATTTTGTTCTTATCTTACTCAGAACTTGAGTTATAAGCATTTTAATAATAGTCTGTGTCAGGTTTTTTTTAATAATAGTTGTGTCATAGTCAGGTCAGGTTCTGGAAGTATAATATGACAAATAATACCAAAAGAATTTTTCTCATAATACCTGCTGTCTGTAAGCGTAGGAAAGTTTTAAAGGCCATCTGGAAGAAAAAAAAATATTTAAGTTATACAGATAGTGAAATTTACAAATCAGGGGATTTTTAATGCTAAATTTTTAATTAATTGGGTAAGTTTCTGGATTGAATTGTATTTTTAGCTTTTTCTTAAAATCAAGGTTTTCATGTTTTACTTCAGCGCAAAACATCTTATTGAAAAAGTTTATGCATATAATGTTATGAAACTTTTGTAAAATACTCTATGAAGATGAATTCAGGTTTTGAATCTCTCATATTGTTGTAATTCTGATATTTTGTAATTTATTGCTGATAAAATTCGTAAATTATCTCACATGCTTACGTTTTTTCTGTATGTTAAAAGTACGACTTCCTATTAATATTTTATTATCAGGGTTACAATTGTGAGAGAAGTTCAAATCCTGATTTAGATTCAATTCATCATAATAAAATTTACAGAATTGAAATGACTATTCAAATTTCAGTTTTGGTGTTTTGTACAAGTGTCATTTTATTGCTATTTTTATGTATCTTTTGAGCTAAAATGTTAAAGAAAAATTTAATTTATGCTGATTTTACATTTTAAGTTTTTAACGATATCCTATAGTATGCTGCATATATAAAGTTATTTTTTCAATTATTTAAAAACACCTCTTCGACGGTAGACTGTGATTTATTAACATTTGAAAAATGTTTCTTTACTTTTACTAATAATTTTATTCAATAAGATTATTTCAGATAGATTTATTTTGAACATTTGTTGAAATTGTCTGGTAATTTTTTTTGGTTTATACATTGAAATTTTTCAAATTGGAATCGAAAATTAATTAAAAAGTACTTCAATGTTTTCAAAACAAAGCTTATTTGAATGGTTATATTGAAAAAATATACAGAATGATTCTATTATGTTTTAAGCATTGTTATTGATGAGTTTAGAAAATTATGAGTAATTATTTGTGTGCTGCAGACTATCCATAATATTATATTGTAATCGTATCTTTAGAAACTTCTTGACTTTAATTCGTACAGATCAGTGTAGAAAATTATTTTAAAACATATAAGTATTTGTGTATGATACTTTGAATATTTTATAGAATTATATTTTAGTACTAAAAAGCAAGAAATTATACACACAGAATAAAATGTTGACAAAAATAGCTTTTATTCCAGATTATTCTGCAATAAATTGAAGTAAATTTCAGATGCTTTATGGTAGGAGTAAGATATTTCAGAATATATTTTTTAAAGAACATGGTCTTAATTTAAACACAACTTTCGTGTGTATTTTGGAACCAAATTTTCAAAGTCTAATCAGGCATCCTTCCTGTTATATCCCAAATACTGTTCATCATATTATAAGTCATTGTCTTGTGTTTCCTCATTATTATCACACATATTTTAATTTATCTGTTTTAAACTCATATGATTTGGGATGAGGAGCCACTACTTGTTTGTGTTGTAATTCAAAATTTGATTTCTATATAATTGAGGTTTTATCACAGACATTTCATATCTTGTTTTTTTTATAATATGGCTCAAAAATGTTGCAAAAATTTAAATAAATATTTGGTGTAGTATATTCAGATTTAATTTTATGCATGAACTATCATGAACATTCATTCACAAAAGAATAAATAAAACTAATTCTTTTGTATTTGATACATGACACAAACACTACACTTATGTATAATTCATTGAATTGTAAAACCCTTATAAATATTAATCATAGAACAAGGCCGAGCATACTATCAAGCCCCTTTATTTGTTGATATTTGTAATTTTATCAGCACAATTTAATCACTTTATTCATTCACTGCTTAAAGTTAATGTTTTTAAAAGATATGTTTGTGCCGAGATGAATTACAAAGTAAAAACGAGGTTCTGGTGTTAGCTGGAAGAAAGAAGAATCACATTTGCACGACAAGGTAACGTAACATATTGTAAGGCAGTACTCAGGATTTATAGAACGTAAAACTTTTAATTTCCTCAAAATTCTGTTTTTACCCCTCCCCCCATATAATTCTATTCAAATATAATTTTAAAAATTAATATTTTATACATATTTTTAAAAATCCTATTATCACTAATATAAGCTTTGGGATATGTCTTGTTATTCACAATAGTCAGAACTTTTTCTGCACTTCAGTTTACATTAAAAAATATAAGTAAAAATTATATTTGATTAATAAATATTACTTTTTGTAAAGAAAAAAAAATAATACTAGCTATTATTAAATTTGAAATTGTACGTAGAATTAACATATTCAAATATATTTTTCTTAAATACTGTTGATTCCTTTTTGAAACATTATAATCAACTTATGATTAAATTAATTTTGTTTGCAAAACACATTTGAAAAAAAAAAACATTGATTTAAGGTACAAAACTGCACCTATTTAAATCATAAATCGTTATATAACAGTTACAGCTTAATTATGTATCTTGATTAAAAGAGTTTAATCCAATTTTGCTTTATTTGTTAAACAGAATCAGCCTGATAAATATAAAATGTTTATGTATAAAAGGTATTATAATTCAGAAGAGCTTAATTACACTTTAACAATTCACGTGTATTTTTCAAATAGTTTAGAATAATTACAATACTAGAATTTAATAATGGAGCCTTTATTTTCAACATGTTGGAATCAACTGATGATCTAATGATACTTACAAATATTAAAACATGAAATAATTTGAAGTACAAAATGAGCTTAATCAAAATAAAACCTGAAATGACCATTAATAGTTCAAAAATACATCTGTTTAAAGCAGAAAGTAATTTAAAACCTATAACGGAAGTATACTAACAAACGCCAGAAACAAGTTTAAATAGGCTTACCTAGTGACATTTTAACAATACAGTTAAACGAGAATAAGACTATTGATACATAAAAATATACTCAAATTATTTCCTATCGAATGTAAATAATTTAATAATTGTGAGAAATATGATATAAATATATTAATCGAAATAAAATTGATGTACAAAATGTAAGAAACTAGCACATAGAGAAATCCGATGTTAACGCATACCACAAAGGTTTGTTTTTGCAGATATATATGTTGGTAAAATTATTAATTTTTTTTCTATAAAGGATTTAAGATCAATTAAATTATATGTTGAATAAGGTAATAAATGTTTACCTTATTTTGGCAGATTATTTAAGAAATATAGTGTTAATAAGTCTTACGCAATTTACTTACCTAAAAAAATTGTAAAAGTTTATGATTATCATGACGCATATCTAAGTACTAAAATCACATAATTTAAAATTCTGCTTTTAAAGGTGGGTAACCAATAATCTTAATTTCCCCATAAAATATATTTTTGCCCCAAAATCACTTTTTATAAACAATTATCAAAGGTAATGTTTTTCAATTTGGAATAATTTTAGTTTTATTTTTATATTCAATTTTAAATGGTTTGTATATCTTGAAATAGGCAAGTTTACAAAATATTTTTGTAGGCAATTAATCTTTCTAAGAGAGTAATTTTTTGTAAATTTTTTATTACTTTTTTTAGATCAGAAAACAAAAAAAATAAACAAAATCAATAGACAAAATGAAACACGTCAATCAATACTTTCGATTAGGTTATGTTCCAAAATCTCTCTACAATATGCGATATTATATATAAAAAATAAATGTACTTACAAACTAATGCATAAAGTATATTTTGTCTTAATTATGAACTGATCCATGTTGTTTAAATTAGAATTATATTAATGTGTAAATAATTCTAATAGTAATGCAGAAAAGCTAAGCTTTCATATGACCATATGCTTTGTTTTAATACAAAACACTTATGCTATTTCTAAAAAAAATTGTTGAATTGATATTTTTTTATAATCATAAGGAGACAAGATCTGTCCAAGTAAATTTTAATTCACTAACACCAATTAAAAGAGGCACATGTGTTTGATAAAAAAAATTAAATTCCTTGTATAACAAATGTTTTAGGATCTAAGTGTGTCCAAGTTCATAATTCAAAGTGGCAAGAACTGCTATGTAGAATGGATGGTTTAACAGACCAAGAAGAATTTCTCTCATGTTATAGTTTATACTATAATAGTACAATATATTCCAAAAATATTGCTGTATTAATTGTTTGTGTAGATGACTTACCTCTTTTTAGAAAAATCAAGGAATTGTCTACATAATAAAGATGCATAAAAAGCACATTCATTTGAAAACAGCACTGTTTGAAAAGCATTTTCACTCATATTTAGTTACTTTACAAGATGTTGTTGATTTGAAAGAAGTAAAAAATCTGTTAAATTATGTACCTTTACATATTAGAACTTCCTATATTTTAAATAATGCTTCATTGTTCGCTACATTAAAACATAAGCTATGTTGTACGAATAGGGATGGAGTTGGACTATGGTATGGATTAAATAGCAGTGTTAATAAGTAATTTTTTTAAAACAACATGCCTTCATCTTAAGGAGTTAAAAATTTATACTATTTTTTAATATTCTTGAGTTCAAAATTATGAATGTTTTATTTTTAAATGTCATATATGTGTATGATATTCAGAATAAAGTTTTCAAAAATATTAAATGGTTTTATTTTTTCTATGTATAGCGAATCATTAATTTTAGATATTAGCTTTGTTATGATGTTAGTTCAAAAGGAAGAATTTAACTTTCGAATCAAATTTATTTTTGTTAATTAATTAAAGATTTATCAAACCACTCAAATTGATTTAAATTTGAGGTATAAGTTAAAAGTACAGCTTATGATCACATAACAGTTGCATTTTTGTTTCTAAAAGTAACAGTTTTGGTTTTATTACTCACAGTAAATGCAAGAATTTTGATTCGAAGTGTTGCAATAAAAACTTCATAAAGTGTATGTTAAACAATATGTGAGAGGAAGAAAATGATACTTACAAATAAACGAGCGCTTATTTAAGTCCCTTAAAACTTAAGTTGATGAATATTTTTCGGTTTAAAATTCATATTCGATACAACGACAGTATCGAAAACAAATTCAAAACATACTCACTTTATTGTTTGATTGTCATATTTTATGCAGTCACAGATTCACAATTAAATACATAATATACTCATTTTTCTATTCCACACTCGTATTTGATATACAAATATCTTCAAAAAGGAGTATGTGGAGTTTCCTTTTTGAGTATGTACCTGTTACTAAAAATGAGTACGTGCAAGTCTTAAATTTGAATACGTTGGGATCGGAGCCATTTTGAGTCTGTGAAGTATTTAAAAGTGAGTACTTTGTACTCTATAAGGGTTTATTAGGGAAATAATTGAGGATATTTAGATTGTATTTTGCTAATTAAAAAAGCTATTAAGGTAGGATGGTAAAAAAATTATTTTACTTTAAAATGGTTGGCAGGAAAGATACAATTCATTTTTATTTCTTTCAAATCATCGAGCTTATTAAGTGAAATATAAGGATAGTCTTAATTGTGAATTGATTCGATTTGAATCCCTCATTCAATACATTGAATTAATTGATAAAATATAATTTAATTATTCAAACTCAAGTTATCTCTTTTTTCAAATATCTATTTTCCTTAAATGTTTTAATAATATATTCATGTTCCCGTTTCGAAAATGACGGTAACAGATGGCAAAAATACATATAAGACTTGGATTTCTTGTACTCGATGTTTTGAAGAATAGTGAAAATCTTGGTTGTTTATTTTGATTCATAAACTAAAAATGAATCCATTACTGTTAAAAGAAAGGTAATATATTTAGATGTATTTCTTAAAAACACTTTCAGTTAAAAATTATTCAATTTTTTGATAAATAGATTTTTAAAAACTTTTATGAGCAGTTCTAAAATGCAAAATATTCATAAAAATTCTTTAACCTATAAATGTGTCTTGTTATTTTGACAAATTGATGCAACAGAAGGTGATTCATGTCACAAAAAAGTGTTTAATAAGAAAGCAGAGGTTGCTTCCTAAGATAAATTTAAATACCAATTCCCCTTAAAAGTTGTTGCTACAGAATTGTTTATAATTCAAAAAGTTAACACATAATATTTTTAAAACACTGTAAAAAATTGCAGTTAAGTATTAATAGTTACAGTATTGATATAGTAGTATAAGATATTTGTGAACGCCAAATTCAAGTGCATCGTAAATTAATATTTCTAGTATTTCAATTGCATATTCAATCACCTGAAAATGACATCTCAATATTGAAGAATAAAAATAATATAAAAGATATTAAAGTTCAATTGTTGGTAATGGAATTGGAAATCGTTTTCAAACAGTCGCAATGATAGTAAATTGTCTTCCGTCTCCTAATCTAAAGATACCAAAGAGTTTTTCAAAAAACTAAAGACAAAATTTATGAGTACGTTCTTAGAAACTGTCATTAAAGTAAAGTATAAATCGTAAGATAAACCATAAATAATACAATAATTTTTTTATTTATTTCTATTTCTAACTACCATATTTATTATCACAGTTGTCACGAGAGATTTTAATTAAAATTAATATCTGTAAGCATATGTTATAGTTGTACAAGATTTAAGCTTAAATCCTTTTGTATATATTAGATTAACGAGTTTCTATTCAATAACTTAACTATAAATTCGTTTTTCAGACTAAAAGTAAAAATTTCTAAAGACAGATTTAAGTTTTAAGGCAAAAGTACTCCAAATTATCCTCTTAAAATTCTTTTAACTTTCCTTAAACATTACAATTTGCCACGTAAAATAAAATAACATTTTTTTTTGTAAATTTCATTTAAATTTCTTGTGTATATAGGTCTTACATCGTTGTAGATTGATGTTATTTTTTTTTTAAATGTATAACTGCTTTCCCTCGAAAAGATTTCATGGCAACGGTTGTCTAGTGGTGATAGTTACTAACTCGCGACCTTCGGTGCTTCCGTCAAGTCATAGGTTTAGCTTTGGTGCAACTAAAGAACCACCTTTAAGCGGGGATAATCCACGTTAAGTCTATTAAGGACCCAAGTCCTTCCGTGGCGTGGAAATTTGGACAGGAATGTTCCAGCTCAGGTGTCGTCCACTTCACTTGACAGAAGTACAAAAATATGACGATTAGCTCTCGCATTGTTCCTATGAGCGACTTTAATGAACACTCAATCCATCAATCTCAAAAAGATGGATTCAAATGACAGTTATTTTTATAAGAAAATATAAATAATAATACATTTTAATATAAATTTTACGCACAATTTATGCAGATTTAAGAATATGTATAATTTATAATTGTCTCAGAGCAATTATTTAATTGATAATGAGTCTCTCTTATAATTATACATCCTAATACTCTATTTAATTGCCACAAACTTATTTTTAAACATATAAGCGTAAATTGTTTATTTATTTTTACTCACTACAGAATGCAACTTCAATATATTGCATCGTTCTTAAGATAGTTGGTAACATAAACATTTCAATTGAAAATATCTCAGAATTACAGCAAAACATAGTTCGACTTAAATAATATTCTAATCTACGTATGTCTGAAAAATTTATTTTAAGAAAAATGGTCTCTTGCCAATTAATAACCGTTCGAAAATATCAAACTATGATTTCACGGTACAAAATTGGAACATAGTACTCAGGTTTTATGAACGATAAATTATTTTTTGAGAACTAAAATCCAATAAATATTTTTATCAAATTGTTTTTATTTTATCTATATTAAGAAATATTTTTCTACATGAATATCGACGAGAGAATGAGTATTTTTAAATTAATCGCAAGTATATTAAATTACGAAAAAAAATTTCAATCAAAATTTTAAATTGATTCTTCGAGTTTAATCGCAAGTAAGATAATAATACAAACAAGCCAAGCCTTGATAAAAAAAAAAAAATCAGATACTCTTCATTTCAGAAAGAATACATCAAAAGAGAATTATAATATAAGACATTAGAAGGATATATTCACCTGAAAATATTAAGAAATGAATTATTATGATGCACTTTATCTTGTAATAATCTTTGTTTGGCGTTGCGATCGAACGAATTTCTCTCACTAAGAATCGATCATTGTTTATGGTATCGAAAAAGTTTCTGATTCGTTGCAGACATGTGCTTTTTTTGTTTTGACGTAATGAGGAACCGAGGCTTGAATTGACCATGGCAAACGGGAGAAGGCCTGTCAATTCTATTAGAGGTGTGTGAGGTCAGGCAGAAATGAGAATCATTTTTGCCTCCTCTTTGGGAATGATGGATTGTTTTTATATGTTTTATTAGAGTTGTGTCTACTTTTCTTACTCTCTCCTTATATATGGGTGGGTAAGTGGTATTCAAAAATGTGTAATGTTTACAGTAAATAGCTTTAGTAAGGAAAAATTTAAGTCCTTAACAGAAATGTAGTAAATTATCAATGATTTTTTTTAAAAAAAATATCTTTCGATGAATATCAAAATTTAACATTTAAGAATTCCTTAAACATATGCAGTCAAGTGCTACGTTCAGTAGGACGCGAGTCTGTTTTAATCGTGATTTTACTGTAGCTTCCTCTATAAATAATCGCTTGTGATATATATATAATTATTATTATTATTATTATCATTATCACTGCAGTTATTTTTTTTTCGCCGGAAAAATGGTAAGTGTTACAAAAGAGCAACGAGTTGGCAACGAAATTTCATGTAAAACTAGGAGATACCGCTACTGAAAAGTATAGGTTTTTAAAAGAAGTGTACGGCAATTAATTTTTATTATATTCACGTCTCTTTTAGTGATTTAAGCGTTTTCAAGATGATTGAAAAACATAGAAGAGGATTCCCTTCCAAGTTGAACTACTACGTCAAATACGGGTCACATTATCGAATAAATCGGTTATTTGGTTCAATCTCACCATTAATACGTAGTCGTGTGGTTTCTGAGACTGTAGGAATTGAAAAAAAATTCCGTATGGCAAATTTTATTTAAAATGTTTAATATGTATAAAGTGTGTGCTAAAATGGTGCCTAAAATCATCTCGTTTGAACAACAAAAAGCTCACAAAAATGTTTGTACCGACACTTTGAAAGTTAGGTATGCTAACTCTTTCAAAAACGTTACTTTAAATATACTGATATTTGCTATCAAAATATTTTTAATGCTGAAATATAACCTAAAACTATGAAACATACATTTAATAATCTGCTTTTAATTAAAAAAAAAAAAGAAATTTCGAATGATAAACATAGTGAAACTAGTACTTAAATTTATTATCAGAATAACGCTCATAACTCACAAGTAAACAAAAATATCATTATTTTGTAAATTGTATCTTATTTATCATAAAATTTTTTGGGGATGGTACTATTACAATTTTTATTGTATTTTGAGTCAAATAACAATGAAAAATAAAAAAAAGGTATAACAATAAATGATTCACACTTTTGTTACTAAAAATATATAAATTTATAACCATGAAAATAGTAGGGGCTCTTAAAAACTATATAAGGAAGATACTTGAAAAATTGTAATTAATTTAGTTCATAACTTTTTCTGATATCTACTTTCGCATATGTAAATATGTCGAGAAAGCTCATTTTAAGAAAAGTCAAAAACAAACTTTCAAATGCAATTTTTAATAATAAACATAAAATATATTTAAAATGCCCCTGGTTTATAAATAACACCTTCTTTGCTTTCTAATACATGAATTTTTTCACCTACGAGCTCTTAGAATTTTTCGACGATGCTTTACATTTGGTGTTAAATGATGTTCAGCATCACAAATTCGACAACTGTCAAGGTGTTTGTATGATTTTAAAGTAAAATAACCCAGGGTTACATTAAGTTACCTTAAAATGGATTCATGTGTTAAGGCATTCTGTATTAATAAAAAAATGTCAAAAGTCTATCAATGTATACAAAAGACATAGTACGCATATCCAACCCAAAACACATTGTGGGTCACTTTACAAACTCTTTTTGTAACGGCGAGCCACATTTTGATTGAAGAGGAAGTTTAACAAGGGTAGATATATGTGTGTACGCTGAATTAGATTTATCACTTTTTTAATTTCGCTTCTTTTAACTCCAATTCAAATTCTCGCATCAAAACCTACTACTTTCATATTCCCAGACGCGGGAAGCGACTTATCCTCCCCGAGTCCCATTAGAGAAACCAATACCATTCTGCAATAAAATAACGGAAAATATATTTTATTGAATTAAATGTATTTGTATGAAATGCAATTTTTTAAAAATGTTCTGCAGTTACAACACAATGCTGGTTCTAAATTTTAAGTGATCAAAAGAACAAAGTCTTTCTGGCTGTAAACAAATTTAATATATCATCTATGTATATCATATATAAATTTTGAATCAAATATATTCGGCTTGCTGCTGCAGACAGCTTGACTACTGCTATTTCTTATGAACTGCGTGTCTTAGAACCTCCTTGTCTCTGGTAATACACACCCGCTATGTTCAGTAGGTTTGTTGATTGGGTATACATTGCTTTTCACCCACTCAAGCAAGTTAAGCCATGAGATTAAAATTAGCTAAACTATGTAATTGTTTCAAGAGAAGAATACAGAAGAAAAAAAAAACAGACGATAATTGAATCAATTCCCTGAAATATTCCCAAACCATTCATAATGGAATGTTCTTTGATACTTTTAAGCACAGTCAAAAAGGTAAATTTTTGAGCCGATGATACAGTTCCGCGGATTAGTTTTACTAATCTGCCTCTTTACATGTTCTTTTATTTTTCTGTGAATATTATAACATCCAAACAGAAATAGACGTGTATACGAGAGGAAGCGAACTCAAAAGGTAAGGATATAGAAGTATGTGTGCCAAAAATACTAGGCAGAAAAAAAGTATTTTTCTTCTATAAAATTTCTGAGTGAAATTCTAATAATAACACAGAGTGGACTACTTGCGGACAACGGGACGAGGATTGGCCTCATAGTATAGAGGAAAAACTCACTGATATCGAGCAAATTCGAAAAGTGCAAGATAAGTAAAAAATTGTCAAATATCTTAATTTATCTGAATATACACAACGTGGATGTCTTAAAAATGAGGATAAACTTCATCATTTTATGGATGAAGTTGAAAAATGTCATAGGAATAGCTAGAAAAAAAGCTAAGACAGCAGAAAGCACCAATCTTGACAAATGACTGATTTTTTTTGTTGACAAAAGAAATGATGCTTATTTTCTCAAATTAACCAGGTAATCTATAATTTTATAATTTAACACGAATGTTCGTCACTCAGGAGATTTATATCGAAGTTGGATTTATGTGATTACTTAATTTGTTAGCCACTCAAGGGGCTATTGCTTTAGTCAACACTAAAATAGTCAATCGAGCACTTTAAGAAAAGAAGTAATTACTGATTACTTTCCCTGAGAAAATAATTAAATAAACAAATGAGTGAATAGATTAAAGTAGTGCGTGAATGAATATCAGAGAAATGATTGATTGAGTGAGTGATTAAATGCTTGAATGAGAGAGGGGGTGATAATGAATGACTGAATTAAAGAATGTGTGATAATAAGTTAATGAATGAATGTGCGAATAAGCGAGGGAATGGACAAGTGAAAAGATGAATGAATGAGTGAGTGAATGAATAAATAAAAATAAATAAACAAATAAAATTACCATTCTGTTGTCTTATTGTTACAAAAGTTCTCCAATTTCGTGGGAATGTACGAGAGAAATTGATTTAAGAAGGAGGCTAATGGCGAATAACATTTTATTCTAAACAAAACAAAAATAGGCAAAAAAACATGGACAGATAAACAGGACTATCATGAAACAAAGTCCTTGCATTAGTGATATAACCGTAATGAAGACATCAATTGCACAGATCATGTACACAATTACAAAGCAATACTTTCAATAGCATTCAGCTCATGACTTTCTAGTTCACACTCTAAAACAAATCTTCAAAGTAAAACATTGTGTGGATACCAAAAGTAGCCACAGATACAAGTCTGTTCCCGGTAAATTCATTCGGTCACTCGACCAATACATTATTCGGCACATCCATTGAGCCAATGTCGAAACCACAACGGCTTCGAACCTCCTCGGATTAGTGACTGTTAAGACAAGATGGGATGTTTCAGAGAAACTTCAGGAAAAGTCCACAATTTTCATCTAATCGAGATATCGTCATGATTCCAACATTTTGAAGAAATATTTTGTCTCGCCTATGTCGTGAAGGGTCAGCAAAGTTGAGAGGTCATTACTTAAGTTTTCCTTGTTTGATTGATGAAATCTATGTAAATGTATCTTATCTCATATTATATTAATGTTGTAGGAAAGAGTCATCGTAGGTTCTTAAATATATTGACACGTGTTTTCTTTAATTTTAATATTTAATTTAATAATTTATAATGATGTTCTAAAAAATTAAGACATTTGGTTGCTAAATCAGTAGTTTGCAAAAATTTTCAAGGAAGAACCTTTATATTTATGTTAATACTATAACAGGCGATTTAATTAACCCAAGACATTGGAAGCATGAAACCCACTTCAACATGTTAACAGTCATACTGTATTATTATGTGTTTTGTGTAGTACATAATAAAAGTTATAGATACCATTTAAAGTTACGATTTTTTCTACAATGTTCTCTAAATGATATCAAAGTAATACTGCAACAGGCATTTGGATCGCTCTGCATCGACACAAACTTAATAAATAAGCACTTATGTCCCTTTCTTCCGGATAAATGTTCTGGTTATATGCAGCTGATACTTGTGTTAAGGGTCAAGCGACATTTACATTTCATTTTCGATTTTTAAACTTTTTTATTAATTAGGTTACTAATTTTTTTTTTAAAAAAAGTCGGAGAATCGGAAAGTATTTCACCAAATATGGCTAAAAAAGCGTTCTAAGAATAACACGAATATATTTCTTGATAAAAATTGAAGAAAGATTTGAAATAGACGTGAAAGTTGAAAGAAATTAATAATTAGCTTGTTAGCTAAAAAACGCACCATTATAATTGAGATGCGTAAAGGAGATATCATTCGGCCGTTCTGTTTCGTACGTTGGGAATCTCCAAACTAAACATAGAAATTGAAAGAAGAGATAAAATACATTAATTGGAACGATATTCGAAAAGAATACTTAACATAGAAAACAGGAAATATAGAGACACAGTAATAACATAAAACAGAAAGATGTATAAAGCTTTAACATGCCCAACTGAGCAATATAAGAAAATGTTAGACATATTATGCGAACTTATAGGAGAAGTACAAATATCCGATCGATTACAGTGTAGTAAGATCTGATATTGATGCCGTATATATTGTCAAACATGTTAAAATATATTTGTAGCATCGTGATTGCTGATGCATATTTTAGGTTTCTGTAAATTTTGAGAACTAAAGAAAGTATGAAAATGTAAGGGAAGTAAAATTAAGCATAAAGGAAATGAATGTGCTTCAAATAGGAAGAAAAAACTTTCCAGAAATAAATTCTTCTCCATTTCCAAAAATAAAAATCAGCATTGGGATAAGCATAATAAATAAAACCAGTTAGAAATTTTCTTCCCGATTTGTTGCCGCTACCAAATAAAGATGAGGAAGGGAAAATACATGAGTCATTTATGCCGAAAGATTGCTCTCAATATCCTCTTCCCAAGTTTTAGCCATTCTTTTTTTTTTTTTTAAAAAAAAAGAAAAAGATAGATAAATGACTACATTAACTGAAGTTGCACAAATGAATGAGCAAATGACTGCGCAAAATCTAGGGGAAATATTGTGTCATTGTCCAGATATATTTTGCCAAGGCCATTCCAACGGAGCAAAAGCGTCATGTTTAAAAGTCTAGACAGTCTTTTCTTTGTTCTGATTTCAGTTTTGAAGGAGATTTAAGATGTTATCAAATTTGTTTTAACTATTTCGACACTTTAAAGCATAAAAAAATCGGTACAAGTTAATGATTGTTTTGTCACAGATGTAAAAAAATGCACGTGCTAAAGGTGAATTCAACATTGAGTTTTAGTACTAAGTATAAGCATAAATATACGTACCAACAACTTACATACTTTATAATTAAAAAGAGAAATCGATATGAAGGGTTTTAAAGTATTTCTGGTTTGTTTAATTCTCCCATTCCATTATTTTAACAATTCATTTAGTCCTCAATCTAATTAATTTTTGATACGTTTTTAATTTGAATTGCTATCGAAAGAGCGATACTTTCATAGTATTTCGAGAAATGTAGAACACACTTTTAAGAGAAAGAAATTTAGTCACATCAATTATTGGGAAATTTCTTAACTCATTCGAAAATATTGAAACTTTTGTAGTATTTATGTTTTAAAATAAAAAAAAAAAAAAGCTCTAATGACTATGCGCTGTTTTTTGTTATAAATATTCTTGTAATAATTTTTAAAAGTATAATTTAATACAGTATCCAATTCTTATATCTTTACATTAAACATCAGGGACAATAATAAGAAAGTAACGTTAAGTAGAGTAAAGTCTAGGCTTGTAAATTCATGCAAATTTTAAGATCTTAGATTTCACTTCGAACTCTAACATTTCCTTATTTCTATTTGATTTCTATTTCTTTTTTGAAGTTTAAAAATTTATATTTAGTTCCGTTGAAAATAAAGACAAAATCCAAGGAGGAAAATAACAGTTTAACTAATCTAATCTTTAAGAAACAATTGTGACAAATTTGCAGCTAAAATTATATGCACATCTGGAGTGTTGTGGTTACGAAAAAATCTCTTAATTCTGATTTACAGCACATAATTATAATAATTAATGTGAGCAGTGTTTTCAGTTTCATAACATTTAAAATTACTGTAAAATCTCACTTTTCTAGTTTAAACATTTTTAGAAAAAAAAATTTGGAGTAAAAGACAAATCTTGCTCCTTTGTTTTAAGTTAAGTGGAAAATTTATTTTTCGTGTCACTATTATACAAAATTTTACCGGCTTTGACTTTGGTCTAATGAACTTCTCACTAGAAACAACTCGGGAGCTATTTGCCAGTTTTGAATGATATATATTTTATTAATGGAAATTTCACTGAAATTAAATTATAACAGAGAATTATTATTAAGTAACAGCCGAACAAATATAAACAAGAGAAAAACATTCATTTCACATATTATGAAATACACAAATATTATTTTGGTTTATACAAAAGAATCTTAACATGAAAATGGTTAACTTTGATCAGTAAAAATTACTGAGTATTTCAATTAAGTTTCTCATCCTACTTACATTAAGTAATGCATTTTTCACATGTGTGCAGACTTCATAATCAGTGCTATTCAGTCATAACAACTATCCAGACTTCACGATTAAATACATATTTCTTAAAATGAAACTTATACAAAAAAAAAAATTAAAATATTTTTTTAATTACATAACATGGATATAATATAGTAAAACACCCCGAGCTTTATAAAAAGATTGTTCATTCAAGAACTAAAAGATTTTTCATTTCAAAGGTTATGTCAAAAGCATATTATCAACGATGAATTTAGATTAATATACTTACCTTAAAAATCTGAAAAAATAAGCTATTATGAAAGTAGTTATTATCTATTAACCTCTTTTTAGCCATACGATTAAATGAATCTTAACGGATGGGCCTTCATTTCGAAACCGTAAGTCTTTCTTGTTTGTTTAATTAAGGTACATAAATAATTCAAATAGTGGAAAAATTACGTATATAATTTTTATAGTGTTCCTAATTGGGAATATTGGCCACTTCTGACTATGCTTTTCTCTGGATCCAATAAAGGAAATAGTGATAAGTAAATTAAATACTATGCAAAGTATTAAAAATGGAAATAATTTTTTTATTAAATTTAGTTGGATATTTATAAATTTAAGGGAAAACAACTTCTATTATTTAAGGTGTCAAAAATTCAAGTTTATAGCTTTATTACATAGTACAGTAGAAAAAATATTTTAGATAAAAATATATTTTTTGCGCATATTGCAAGCAAATTTTATATTTACTATGCACATCTGCTTCGCGTTGTTTGTATAAGAATATAGATATCCCTCTTTCTCTGAGATATATAGTGCTTTAAATGGTGGTGAACTTCAGGTTCTTGTTGAAGCTCCTCCTTTCTTGTTGCAGTTATTAGAAAAGTGGTTGTAACCTGTTCATGATATTCCACAATAATCAACTAGGTATTTATTACTTAAGTTGCCGAATATAAATGTCAACTAGCAACAGCAGCTATTTTTAATGCATTAAAAATAAATTCCTCCACAATTTCTAATTACAAACATTGGAAAGTAATTGCCTATTATTTCATCTTGCTGAACAACTTTACCCATTCAAGTTGAATACTTATGTGTAGAACCATATTTCAATAAAGCATCATTCATCAAACCAAAATTTTTTTAATTCCTTTGATTTCCCCTCCTTAAAATGACAGTAGATGTTATAGGGACACTCTGCAATCAGAATAGCTCCAGTAATCATTTTCGTTAAGTACCTCATCATATCCACTTTACATAAATCACTCAAAAAACTGAACAATACCTAACCATTAAGTTTTTGTATTAAATCACTTTTGAGCATCATAACTTTGTATCATTTCCACCAGATGTATAATATTTGAGAAATAATTTGAAATTTTTTTTTCAACATATTATGCTTCAATTAATTTGTAAATATATCTACAATCTGCTCTATTGGTTCACTTTTGACGATCGTACGAAACATAGTCCTCATTTTTTCATTAGGGTATAGGTAGCTACTATTTTTAACTCCAAAAGAACTACAGAGCTTCTTTTTTCATTTTTTTGTTTTTGTTTATTAGAATCCTATCCGGAAACTTAATCTTGTAAACCATTTTGGTTTATTGACATTTTATTAGTTGAAATGCTAAGATGCATGAAACTATGATCAAGCACAACAGGACTGAAGATATTTCGATGCATATACTCTTCTTTACAGGTGCAATCATTTTCATGAGGTCATTTTTGATGCCATTTTTTGACACAAATCAGGATGACAAATTTAATGTTCTTCGTCAGAAAATTCAATAGAACAGAATCTTTGAGAGTCATGAAATAGCCAACAGCTACATCTAGAGTTTAAAATTTTTTCTCCCTGTTACATTAAGTCACTGATAAAATCATTTTCAACACCTTTCAAAACAAATTCTCGGAATCGATTGCACTAGTCAGCTAATATAATTGGAAAGTCCTTTAACAAAATCAGGGGATTTTCTTTTCTCTGCATAAAGAGATACTCCTTTCAAAATCTTAGGGAATTTCTTTTCTCTGCATAAAGAGATACTCCTTTCAAAATCTTAGGGAATTTCTTTTCCTTCCTTTCTTTTACCTTTCAACAAAAAATTTCAATACAGAAAATTATGTCACCCTAGAATAGTGACAACCAGCCAATAATCGCAGTTGTGAGCATGGCTGTTTAAAAAGTTAACCCAAGTGCGTTTCTGATTAAAATTATTAAATATTTGGTGTCGGTTTTAATAATGAGGGCTATTTTAAACATGTGAAATTGTTTTTAAAAGCAATAAATACTTTTTTTCACATTTATGGGAAATTGTAATGGTCCTCCTTAAAAATAATGAAAAATATTATTTTTATGATTTTTTGTACACTTACCAATATATGAAAGAAAAATAATTTCCTTTACAAAAATTCAAGTAATCTTTCTACTATATTAGCATGTTTTTCAAGTCAATATTTATAAAATTTAGTTCTTAAATAAATTTTAAATTTCAAGTTATGAATTAGGAACAACGGCCTGTAAAAGTTCTTAACAAAAATCATTTTAAAACTTTGTCCATTAGGATGATTATAGGTATCGTTTAATGTTCGTCAAAATTCTAGCGTAATGGAAAAAGGATTTACTCAAACGCTCAGTAAATATATTAAAGTATTTTGAAGAAAGGAAATTTTTTTTATGAAAGTTATATTTGAACTGTCTATCTAAATGATTGTGAAATTGAACCAATGATGGAATTTTTCAGTAGAAAAAAATATTAATTACTCTTTCTAAGACATTGAACACAGTATTCAGCTATTTATAAGAGTAGGAGGAATGTGTATGAATAGTTCATTGATAAAAAATATTCTACAATTTTAAGAATTATATCGTACTCTCAGTTTCAATTTATTTTTAAAAAGGTATATATATATATATATATATATGAATCAAATAAATAAATCTTATAATGAGATTAACTTGGTTAAAATGTTTTTGAAACAGAGGTTATCCGTTTTAACTAATATATTTCTAAAGAAAGGCGTGAAATGTCTTTCTCTTTTAACGGCATTAAAGGAGGTCATTCAAACTTCCACTTCTGCTTTATAAAACTTTTAATTACCTTATCTGGCTAACTCATTATCATTTTTAATTAACTGGATAACGTCTGGCTGTCATCAAATTGTTTAACTAATCAATTATGCGACTCATGTCCGTCGCAGCAGGGGCATTGCAGTTTAGATCCTTTTTGAAAAACTTCTTGATAAATATTGGTTACTTGACTGCTTGTAATTCTTGAACTTTTAAGTACATGTTTTGGCAGAAATTTATATTATATTTGTCCTTCTAAATTAAATTTTCCATACGCTCTTCAAAAAATATTTTTGGTTGCAATTTTTATGAAATCTAACTGCATTCGTGTAAATAGAAAATTGGAAGCCTGATTTTTTCGAGTTCATTGGTGGCGTTCAATGCATTTAGCTGATTTTTCATCAATAATTGCAAAAATGGTAATTTTTTATGCATAATTTCTTTGAGAGTTCGTTAATAGACATTTCGTGACCACGGTAATTTAGGGGACAATGGCATGAACTCACAGCAGGTGCTGCCTCGTCGGGTTTTGGATTCGAATCTTTATGCATCTAAAAACTCAGCCTGTACGAGAGTTGTTCAAAATGTCATATGACATTCCAAGAGAAGATACTCGGCCATCGAAATTGGTTTGTTTTCAGTAAGCATCATTACTTATTAGACAACTGCTCAGTCTCAGTTACTCGAATTCATGATCATGACGTTTTTCGCACTCAAAAATTCTTCATCATAAATTTTCCGACAGATGAGATCATCCTCGCCTTTTTTGGAGTATATTCACTGGAAGCAACCACTTTGCTTAATTTTTGCTTGACTTCTGGTATATAATGATGAATTCAAGTTACATCAACGGTGCCATTATATTGCTTGTACCTAACAAATTAATAAACAATCATTCAATAATATACATATCAAATTCTAGAGCTTTTATATTTGAAGGAGTAGAGGATGAAAATTCAAAATATGTAAGAATTTGGTAACGGATTACTCCATAAGAGCTCCCTTCCTTTATGTATGGTTTCATACATAGACCTTGCAGTTTAATAAAAGAAATGTATATTATTGTAGATGCAAATAGAAAGGTCATTAAAATGAGTTCTTGGTTAAATGAATTATTTTGTATTATGCAAAGCACATTTTGATTTAATCTCCTTATTTCATTACAGTTCATGTTACAAAAGTTTAATAAATGGGATGTAAGACACGAGTAGGAACCCAATATAATAATGTAAGTATACAATATTGGGGAGAAGCTTTTGAGAGATGTAAATTTATTATCGTATTTTAACAAATCTCTCATCAAAATATATAAATTTTAGATAGATCAGAACTTATATACCTATAGCATTATCTGCTTTGTTTCTGAGTTAAAAACACAATTCGTTCTTCTTGTCTTCTACCTCATATTATTTTTTTTTATTTAAAAAAAAATCTGAATTTGTCATGAAAGTTAGGCAAAATAGGATCTCGTTCCCATTTTCTGTTCCTAATACAGGTATTTTTGAACCATTTTTGTAATTGGATAAAACTGAGCAAGATAAAAGTTGAAGCTTGACAAACTCAGCATATATATTCGCTAGAGAGTTTAAAAGTTTCAATCATTTACGGTACTTTTTCTGATCTCAAAAATTCATACATAGCAATCTTTGAATTATTTCTATAAAAATAAATAAAATAAAATAAAAAAAAGGAAAGAGAATAAAAATATTCTAAATTAATTTAAAATGATTTTTTTCTTAAATTAGAATGCGTATTTTCCACAAGAACTTTAACTGAAGTTGAATTACATGTTATTCAAAATGAATCATATGATTACAAAATGCTACATTTTCATAAATAAATGGTACAGAATGGTAAATAATGCATTAATATAAGTGAAAATGATCTAGTTCAAAAAAGATTTCTTACTAGTTTTCTATATAGTTTCCTTTAGTTACACGTATCGTGTCAATTCGATATGTAAATTCCTGCCAAACACGTTGTAAAGTGCCAGTGGAAACCGATTGTACAGCAGATGAGAAATCTGTTGTTTAAGTTCAAATAAATTTGTGGGTATTGGTGAATCAAACGCTTTATCTTTAACAAATCCCCAAAGGAAGAAATCGCAAGGGAACATATCAGGCCAGCTGTATAATATCAAGTCATATGATCAACTGCGATCGATCCAACTGCAAAAAAATTACATTTATAACCAGCTATAAAAAGAATAATCAGAAGTTAGATGATTGGAATGTGGGCAGACTTCTGGAATTATAAATATAAGAATTAATCAGCATAGGTCTGTTAATAAGTCCTATAATTGCCGTAAAATACAAGTCAAATGGAAATTAAACATTTCAATACACATCGATTTAATAATGTAAAAACATATATAATTAAAATTGTATATAATACAAAATAAATATTATGATTCGAAAGTTTTTACATTGGTATTTTTTGTGCTACTCTATAATTGGACTTAATAAAAGTTATTGTAAATCACACCTTTCCCCTTATGAATAAATCTTGTAATAAAATTAACTTTCCTGGTGTGTTTGAGAAACACATATATTTATTTCCGATTAGAAAATATTTAATTAACATTTAATTAAAATAGTTTTTAAATGCAATATAAAACTTAAAAGATTTATTTTTAATTACAACTAAATTTCAGAATCAGATAGGTGTGTCGATGTAGTGTTTACAAGCAATATATTGATTCATACCATGAATATATTATCAAAGAAGATTTAAATATTATTCATAATAATTTACTGAGAGAGATTATGCTTAAGAGCCCTCGGTTTAGGCTAATGATTGCTAATAATAATTTAACCATATAAGAAACCAAACTACTTGGGAACTTAAGTTAGAATTAATATGAATTGCCTTTGACGTATTTAGATCTTGAAGAGATTCTTGAGGGAGATTTAGCATTTGGAATTTAGGGCATAAATTGCAGTTACTCTTAAAGATCTAGTTAAAGGTTGCTATTGATGATTTGTAGAAAGATTTTTTGTGTAGATAAAATGTTGCTATAAATTATACAATTAAATGTAAAATTTAATTTTGTAAATTGTTAAGTGAACATATATCAAATAATAATGCTTTCCAAATACTAAAATATGTTAAAATCGAAATTAATCATCGTCTTTTGGCTTTTAATAAGAAATTAGATGTACATTTTACGAATATCCAATATGCTCATATTTTTAATCCCAATATTTCACAGAAATCCATTTCAATTTCAAAGCATTACAAATGGCTATAATACGAGTATCTAAATTGCTAAATCCGGCAAACTTTTGCAATCGAATCTTCAAGAATCTATTCATGATCTTGATCAAACAACTATAATTAAAAACTACGTAATTAATTTTTTTCAGATTCTTAGTTAAATTCAGATTTAATTAGTATAATTTTACTTTTATACCATAAATATCATATTAGTTAAGCAATAAAACGAAAAAAATTCAATAATATTATTTAACTTATATTATAAAATTTTTTTAAAGTTTTTGGTAAAAATCTTCATAAGAAAACTTAGAATTTGCCTCAGGTAGGTCCTGCTAATAATTGCTTAGCCACCTTTAGTTACATTTTTTATGAAATATAATACTTGATAATGATTCTTACTTTCTTGATCGTTACATAAATTATTTCATTATTTTTGATGAAACAAATGAATTTAAGCTAAATGTTGCTTTGCACCCTCCTTACCTCAAAATATTAAAAATTAATATTAATTCTTATAGAGTATAATTTCTCTATCTTTATTTGCAAGTTGTTGATAATAGACTAATTAGTAATATATGTTGATGAAAAGAGGTTTTTCGAATTCCGTATAGTTAAAATTAATTTCGAGATAATTAATTTACAAATATCTATTAATAGGAATATTTTTTAAACTTTTTAATTTGTAATAACAGTTTAACCACAAGTAAAATAGTGAAGTTTAACATTATTAAGAAATTCTTCAGTAACTGCTTAGCGCATGATTATTCCATAAATTTCTTAAACACTTATATACATCATAAATATATTAGACATATTTGTGCTTTGACATCCGTTTTCAAATTCTCCCCACAACAATAGGTCCAAAATTTGGCTTTAGAGTGGTCTAGTTATGAAAATTTTAATTAATCTTATTTATAATAGATTACACATTTTACACCATCTTTGGATCATTTTATTCTTTTACCAACCAACTGCTTGCACCTTTAAGTAATTTTTACAATATTGGTTCCTTGCTATTTCTTCACTTTTTTGAATGATAAATTTTACTTTTGTAATTCTGTTTTATTTTTATCTTTTGTACTATAGATGTTTCCAATTGAGCCTGCCAATTCCGTAAGGAGAATGGTTGGAATCATGAAACTAGTTTTATCCCGCTTATTCGTTCCTCAGCTTGAAGCTGAGGTTCCATATTTTCATATTGTTTCAACATTTCCTTTTGTCCTTTTAAAAAATTTAATTAAGTAATTTTTTCATGACTTTTCTGTATACAGAAAGATCTCACGAGGATGGATAAAAAAGAATCTGTATTTGAAAAAGTATGGCATTACTAAGGTACTAGGTGATACTATTGTGTTCTACCATTGCTGATATCCAGCTAAAATAAATTTTACATTTTTCATAGGTTCGTTTTGATTTGAAAGCCGTTTGCAGTCAAATCAAAATTTAAATGCTGCTCGGTGAGTTGTCATTTTTAACCAAAAATCAAACACAGGAATCCAAACAAAATAGATTACTTCCGTTTTATCTATTACAAAATCCCGAAGAGAATAAAAGTATGAAAGAGCGTTCGGATGAGAAAGAGAGTCATATACTCACACTTTTCTGGAAAAAGAAAAATGATTATTGGACATCAGTACAATAAGTTACCTGATACCTGTTCCTCATTTCATATACGGGTAAATTTTAATCACCCTCGAAACTGGAAAAAAAAAACTTCTACAGTACAAATGTTAACACGAAGCAAATCCAGTATAAAGATTTATAATATATTTTTAAAGCTCCATTCATTTACGGTGCTGCTCCATCCTGACGCCAACAATCAATAAAGTACCATTTGAACTTGTTCTGTAAATTTGGTCCTTGTCCTTCATTATTGTAAAAAATAATCATTATGTGGTTCTATATTTTATGCCTGTAACGATTCAGTTTCATCTAATAAATCTGTTTACACACCTGCAAATGACCATGTCATGTATTTATGCCTGTTTCTTAGTTGCTGGCGTGTATTTTTAAGTGCAGTTTTTCTTAATTCAGACAACTTGACAAATGTAATTATGTATTTCCTCTTAAAAACAAAGTTGACACCAGTTTCGTACTTGGTGCCGTATTGTAAGTTCCGAGTGCAATTTCTAATTTAATCATTAGATAAAAATGTGATGATGTCAAGATTTTTCCAAATTTTTCAAAACAAAAAATTCTTTTTTGTCTGATATATTGTTGATACATTTCAATACAGTATGATTTAATGTATATTAACACTGATAACATATATGTATTCCTTACAGTTAATTTCTGTAAAATAATAACAATAAGACGCCTTACCTGATTGACTGGAAACACGAGATTGCATCTATTGTGGGACCGTGACATCACATGAAAGGAGCCCATGCTTCAACTACGTAAATTTCAAATAAAAGAAATTAGAAAAAAAAAGTTATGCCTTGATAAAATCATTGAGTTTGGTCAGGACCCTTTCATGCGCGTATGCACGGGACCTTAGGATGTCTTAGTAGCAGAAATTTGCATTCAAAGGAGTATAGAGAGAGAATATAAGTTTTATTTAGTTGAATTATAGAGGTTATTGAATGCTTCGGTCAGAGAAGAAAATGTCACCTAGGAACTTAGAGTTGAATTCCTAGAAAAATCAAATCAAATATAATGATCGTGTGCTTTGAAATTTGCGATATTTAATTTCTTTAATATTACAATATACATTTTAGAACGCAAGAGAAGTTAATCAATCACAAAAGCTTAACTTATTAAAGGAGTTTCTTTAATACACTTATTTTTTTCCTCACGATGGATTGTTTTAGTGAAATGTGCTTTCCATACTGTGGCTCTTCATCAAGAGTGTTTCTACAAGTCTCATGAAAGTGTATCAATTACAAACAGAACTTTTATTATAGGCTTCACATAGTTTGTAAAATTTTGCTATAACAACCATGATGTTATTCGAAACAAATAATTGCTTTGTAGCGTCTAATATTCATATATTCATTTCAATCTTCATATATTCATTTATTTCGTCATTAGCACCCTGTTACAAAGTGATTCAGTATTGAAAAAACCAGTTAGAAATGAAACAGTTAAGCTAAATATTAAAAATCGGAAATTTGCTGTAAAAGTTTGCCTAAACTTTTGGAAACATTTTGACGAAGATTGAAACCGCATATCAGAAATGTTATGAAAAGTAAGATTAGCACCGAATGTGTGAAGAAATAGAAAGAGATTTACGTAATTGACTTTGTAATGTCCGACTTTAATTTATCATGCGAAAATAAATAAACTCTGAATAAGTTGGAAAAAAAGTTGTAGATCCTAATATAAGGTATAAAGAAAAGTAAAGTTGTCATTTTTTTTGCATTAGTTCAAAAACAAAATCTCTTTAAAGAATCTGGCTTATATTTGATCCACTTTCTAATAAATTTCTAGAATAGTTAGAAGTTATATAAAATACCAAATCAAAAAGATATTTTAAAATACAAACACGACACAATTTTTAAAGAAATATCACAATTAGTAAGGATGGCTAGAATCTAACCGAACAATAAAAATAACAGATAAATGAAGCATTCACTCTATGAATATAAAGAAGAAGTATATTACACACAAAGCGGTAACGAAAAGCCAGATAAATTTTCTTTAAAGAAAGGCAACACCATGTAAATAACTATGTTTATAAACAAGAAACCTGTTTCAAAACACTGTATTTAAAAAATAAATTCTACAACAATGCATTCCATGTACTGCGTCATATATTTTAAGATAAACACTTTTTGTTCACTAGTAGAAAGTTTCGATGCATTTGAATTGAAAATTGGAAATATCCAACGTTAATAACATGATTCAAGCACATCACGTAGATTGAAAACGATGGTGAGGTGTTTTAATGACCCATATAATGACCCATATAATATAAAATATTTTGTCCATTAAATCTATCCGTATAGTTTGCATATTGCTAAGTGAAATACACAAATAAATGTTTGGACTGTAAAACAAGTGATTACAATTTTATTGTGAAATAACATATAACAGAAATTAAAAAAAAAAACAGCAATTAAAATATCTCACAGTGTAACTTTAAAATTAATAGATTGAATAAAAATAAATTTGAACAAATGAGGTGATTCGCTAAGTATTAACATGGCTTTTCTGTCACTCATTAGTCGAGTAAAATGCGCAAAAAATTTCAAGAAGGAAATTTTTATTATAAACAAAGCCCTCTTGCTAGTTCTTGGCATTTACATTAATGTAACTGATCATTAAAAGGTCTCCAAAATCATATTTTAAACAACAAAGAGCCACAAAGTAGTAATATTCGCTCTTTCCACTAGGGTTGCTTACATTTCCTATGTTTGAAGACAGATAATTTTGCTGAAGTAAGTTGGTGTTACTATTGCTTGCAGCTTTACTTTAAACAACATCAAAGCAAATCTGACACTGACTCCTAGGTTAGTTTTGATTGCTATTATTTAAAATTGTACCAGCCAACAAGGTCTGAGTGCATCAATATATGCTTCAGAAACCATAGAACAACCACAACAATAAGTTTCTTCGGGTGAATTTTCCAAAGAAAGACAATAACGTACTCCTCTGTCGGAAAGGTTATTGATGCGTTATTTTAGGATGCAAAGTGAATTATAGTTATGGACTTCTAAATGAAAAAAAGAAACTGATCTATAGATAATGCCACAATGAGTTACTTCATTCAAAATTCTCATTCCTATTCTTAACAAAGTTACTTTTTAAATCGTCTTCGTATTCTTTGGGACGAGAAAAGAAATAAATGTGAACAAAATTAGTGAGTTAAGGTATGAAAGAGTGCAGAAGAAAAAAAAAGCATAAAAGAGATGGGTATATTTTAAGTAGGCAGAAGAAAGTTTTCAAAATTTGATTTTTCTCATTTTCGAAAGAGAAAAATCAGAGTTGAAATAACAAAAGCTAGACAGAAAAATGCCTCCTACTTTGTTGCCACGGCCAAATAATGACGAGGAAGAGCAGATATAAAAGAATCACTCATATCGAAAGAGAAACTGCTTCGAAATTCACGCTTGGAGTTGTACCTTTCTTTTTCGATTAAAAAGAGAGAGGAAAAGGCCTTCATTAACCGGAATTCTCCAAATGAGCGATATCTAAATGATGTATTCTGTCGTGGTTCTCAATACATCTTCTCCACTGTGAACATTCATCCGAAACAAAAGCATTTTTTCATATGTATGCATTTTTTTTCTGACTCAGGACCTGATTTGAGAAAAGGAATTTGGATGTTTTTAAGACTACAAAAAAAAATATTTTGCATTTAGTCCCAAGAGGATTCTAGAATAAGCTATTAAACCTAAACATGTTTACAATGTAAATAATATTTGATGTTAGTGTTTAAGTGCTAGAAAGACGCGCGTATGTTTGTGTGAGGGTGCAGTATGATATACGTCTGTGTGCATAACACCATTTAAAAGGAAATCACTTTTATCGATTTATAATTATTTCAGTTTATTTTTTTCATATTAATAATTTATATGACATTTAAAGTGTACACAGTTAACGAAGAATGTATGTGTGAAATTTTATTCATGAAGGAAGGAAGCCTTACAGTAAACCTCTAACAGGAAAAAATTTGTTGCAGACAATAATAACAGGAACCTCGTAACCCATAACAAATTTATACAGCTTTCAATATATTATTTCTTTACATTTGCCTGTCACACTCAAAAATCATAGCGAATTATTTGCTGGTGTCTTTAACCTCTTGACGTACTTGGCCATATATGTATACAATTAATTTTTTATAATTATAATTACTATCAATTATCAAAAGAATAAATATTTATTAATAATTTAGTCGCCACATAATTTCTCAACAAGAAAAATGCAAAGCTTATGGTTTGGCGGTACTAATAATGATATTTACAGAGCGCATATAGGAATATGAAAATAGCGCCAGATTGGATGGTATTGATATTTATACTGAAAAATGAAAGGAATTTAAAAGTCCTGCAAGATGTCAAGTCAAAAATTGTGTTATTCTTGTAGTGTCATGTCAAAAACTTTATATTCGTGAACTATGCGAAGAACTGGAATTTGCGAAATTCATGAAACCATTTCATTTATAAATTACTGTTAACGCTCAGCGGTCGTATACCGGGACGTTATGGTCATTGTACAATTTTATTGCTCTTACTTTTATTTATTTATTTATTCTACTTTTTGAATTCCTTTCAATATAAAATGAATAAATCGTAATAAAACAAACAAATAAGACATATTTTTTTTCTTTTCTCACTGTAAAAAAAATCGTCTCTGAAGGGGTGAAACTTAAATCTTGTTATATTTTTCTGAGTTTTCATATTAACCTCAGAGATTTAAATTTGACCACAATTTTTAATTAAAATTTTTAGTGTGTATATTAGTCTCATTTACAGAGCACTAACTTTCACTTTATATTGTACTTCAAAACTTGCATTTTTTTTTTTTTTTTTTTTTTTTTTTTTTTTGAATTTGGATATATTCCACTCAATTGTTTGCTGCAAGAAATGGTAAACTGTTGACACAGACAACGAAAGGTTTTATTATTTTTGTCTATGAAGAATTATATGTGTCATTACTGTTTAAATATTTATTACCCTTGCCTGATAGTAATAATGTACCTTAATTGTTTAAATCTGTATTCGAAAACTAAATAATAGAAATACATTTTAATTAGATAAAAACTCCCATTCAAATAGTTTCCTGTAGTATAGCATTTGGGAACAGCATTTCGAGCTGGGAGAATTTCCAAAGTTAAGACAAAACTGTTAGAAGAATCCCCAAATATGTTCGTGTGTTTTCACAAAGATTTTTTAGATTATCATAACATAATGCTCTTTATTTTGCCTTTTACCGAAAGACATTTATAAAGATAGACGCTAAAAACATCAATCACTTTGCTAGACAAAGTTGCTAAGCTTTCTTTTTCAAAAAATATAAAAACTGACAAATTAAATATTTCAGTGGATGCAACCCTGTTACATAAAAAAACGCGGTATGAAGGTAAGATAAGTAAAGATGGGGAGATATTTAATAAGCGGTGGTTAAACGGACCAGATTTTGAAGTGCAAAAGGGAAATCTTACATTTAAAAAATACACTTTTATATGTTTCATGTAACCGAGAGTTTTTGAAATGCAAAGATAATTCGAATTGAGAAATTATTTTTTTATTCGTTCAAATCACGCAATACTTCCGTATCCTACAGGTTTCTAAATTTAATCATGTCGAAGTGAATAATTTTCCTTCCTTTAAGTTATTTTCTAGTTACAGTTACACTAATAATTTGAGTCTTGAATAGAGACGTAATGTCAGATAGCAACTCACAAACTAATGATATCTTGATATATTGAAGGACATTTTAAATTCGTGATTTGATACTCAGATTATTTGATACAGGCAATGGAACAATTACATTTGACAGAAGTGAAATTACGAGCAATATGCATCTCTACCAAAAGCTGAGTCTTGTCTATTTTTTTCAAAATCTGGAATAATTGTGTTTGACAGAAGGGAAATTAAAAATATTTCTTACGAGAGATCTTTCTTGACAAAACATCTTTCATTTTTGGATAAACAGAGAGTAAAACACTCTATTATTTGTACCTTAAATTGAAGTTGTCAAGAAAGCTCTTTCCATTTTTAAATACATGTCATCTGGGCGAACAAGTAGTGTATAATACTTTCCCTCTGAAATGTTTGTAACAAAGATACTTTTGTTTAACAAGAAAACAGCTTGCTTACGAGGGGGAAAATCTGACATAAACTCTAATTAAGTTCGGAGCTATATATATATATATATATATGTGTGTGTGTGTGTGTGTGTGTGTATGTTTTTAGCTATTATTAGATATTATACCGATATAGATTAAATATTATGTGTTTTAATAAAAGGGGTTACATATATATATATATTAAATATTAAACAAAATGATAATAAATATTTTATTATGACAATAACAGAAACAATATCAAGTAGAAAAATTTTAATTTTTTTAAGAGAGAGAATTGGGGTAGAAAAGTGTCAGTGAAGCATTATAAAAAGGGAAGATGCATGGTTACCAATATTAAGGTCTCAACTAGAAAATGTGTGATAACTGGAGAAGTATTTGATTTATTGCAACGAACTTAGACACAGAAAGATATTACATTTGGGAAAAGCATATAGTAACATAACAATAGGACGGAAGTGAATTGGTATTTAAGATACAAGTTATTTCAAAAATAGTCAAATTATGATTTATTATTTTTCGGAAAAGATTTAATATGGAGTGTGGCCACTGTGCATTGCTTAACAAGTCTTACAAAGAGAAGTTGTATTATTTATGAGTATGTGTTTGCGGCAATAAATCCATTCTACTAAATATGAGGTTGTTAATGCCTGGAGTGTCCTTTGAAGATGGTGACTTCGATGAATTGTGTTTCCTCAAGCATCTAAAGCATTTTCTATAGGAATGATATACTTCGCAGACTTGAACGAATGGCGAATATACAAGAAAATCATGATCATTGTGAGCAAGGTTCGATCTCACATTATAGTCCATATATATATATAACGTCGTTCTCCGTGGAGTATAAAACAGGTAACCAAAGCTTGTTTGAGTGTGCTAAATCGTTTTCAAAGGAAGAGTTGAGATAGACATGCCATTACTCCACTTTTGAAGTCAATATAAGCAGTTGTAGCAGTTTGAGAGGGGGCGAATCATCGGCATGATGGAAGCTGAGTGGTCAGCTAGGCGAATACCTCGTCAATTGGGCCGCTCTGATTTTGTTGTGAGGAGGTGTTGGGACCAGTGGATCCTAGAGAAGTCATTTATACGAAGACCAGGATCAGGACGCCCTCGACAGACCAGTCGTCGAGAAGACCGCCACATCGTAAGAAATTCACGCGTACAGCCAACTGCTTCATGGACGCCATCCAGGCACAGGTAACACCTTCACTAGGGGCCCTTGTGTCTTCTTGAACCATACGAAGGCGCCTGGATGAAGGACATTTGGGATCGAGACACCCATTACGTGTGCTGCCCTTGACACCCACCCATCGACGCCTCCGTTTCGAGTGGTCCGCGTACGAGGAAACTGGACTGCAGTGGAATGGAACCAATTCGTCTTTAGCGACGAATCTAGATTCAATCTCAGCCGTGATGACAATTGTGTTCGTGAGTGAAGACCCCGTGGTGAACGCCTCGATCCTGCCTTTGCTTTACAGCGACACACCGTTCCCACAGCTGGTGGGATGATATAGGGTGCCATTGCCTACAATACACGGTCACCCCTATTATTGATCCGTAACATCATGACAGCCAAGCGATATGTCTATGACATCCTGCAACCACACGTGTTGCCACTCATGCAACGGCTCCCAGGAGCCATTTTTCAACAAGACAATGATCGGCCTCACACGGCGAGTGGTTCACAAGACTGTCTCCGCACTGTTACTACCCTTCCTTGGCCTGCCCGATTCCCAGATTTGTCTCCAATCGAGCATATCTGGGATCCTTTGGGATAGCCAGTTGGGCATCCCACGAGTTTGAACGAACTAAAGGCAAGGTTACATCAAATATGGAACGAAATGTCTTAAGACATCATACAGTACTTGTATGCCTCAATGCCCGATCGTATCGCATCGTGCATTCGCGCTACAGGTGGTTTAACAGGGTATTAAATACTCCGTTCTTTTGCCTTTTTCTCCGAAAGAAATGATCCTTTTTCTTTGATTTTCTAATCATTCACTTATATTAAAGTTGTCATTACGTATGTAAAATTTCGTATTATTTTGACGACTCCTTCTTGGTGCGCTAATTTTTTTGTCAATGAGTATATATATAAATGAGAAATATAAATGCACTTTGTTAGTAATCTTATGAGGTTTCAACAAAGAGCTTGTACGCAGTAAAAAATAGTGTTATTATAAGGAGACAATAAAATGAAAAGTTAATCCCTCACTTTTGAATTCTGTTTTTCAGAAGGAAAACAAGGAGCAATAAATTGGAAAGAAAGCAAATTTTGCATGCTTCCCCTTCTTAGAATTCAAGATCTAGTTATTTTTGCTGAAATTTCAAGTAGAAGGATGAAAACTACATTATAAAATTATAAGAAAATTCAGAACAGAGACCTATGGGAAGCTTCCATTGGTCTATAAGGACGCTTCCAATTACAGTTTCGAGTACCCTTAGTGAAAATATTGCTAAGGAAAATGAATTGGATGATCTTGTCAAAATCAGGATATGTATGAATACCTCATACTTTAACATAGTAGAATACGCTTGCTTGGATTTCACCATTCGATTATATGCTGAAACGAAATTATGAAGCTCTTTTTCTCAAATGGATCAATATTGTCAATTAGAAAATGGTTCTATACAATAATGTTGTAAGAAAAGTATTTTTGTGTAAGCCAAATAAGCTTGCCTACTTAAAATCGAGAGGGTCTTCATCCCTAAAAAGTAATGCTTTGTGTATAGTGAGAAAGTTATCATTTATTAGAAACTTTTGTCACAAAATCAGGCTACAAATTTGGAAAAGTAATGTTCCCAAACAACAGTTTAGAAAGCAAAAATAGAAAAAAATCTGCCAGAACTGACCGATCTTTTAAGTGTTATCTTCCAGTATGACAATATTCTGCCTCTCATTGCAATTAATCTTAGGTAACGTCTTATTGATTATGGCAAGGGTATTTTGTATCACCCATATTCGCCCGACTAAGATCCTTCAGATTATCATCTCCATAAGGTCTCTTGAAAATTCTGTGATCAGTCATGAGTTCACTTCTTTGAAGAGTGTCAAGCAGGATCTTGTGATTACTTCTTCACGAATAAACGTGTTGAATTTTATAACAAGATGAATATTTCTGCTACCGAAACGATGGCAAAATTCATAGAGCAAAATGGTACTTATATGACTCAATATTTTTTTTAATGTTTTGGTACTGTTTTATTGTTTTTTTCATCGAAATTCCATCTAAATTACTTAAAAGCTTCACTAAAAGTTTGAAACCTAAGACATTAATTATGGAAATTGGATTTAATTTTCTTCACAACCGTATGGATATTGGGGCCAGAAAGATGATTTTCAGGAAAGGAAATAATACCTTAAGCAGTAATGCTGAATAGGTAGTGGTGATCTTGACATAGCGACAAATGTGGTCACCAAATTTCTTTAACAAAATTTGATGCTCCGGGACAACTGTAGATAAGCCTGAATGAATATTGAAAGTATACATATATGAGCTCCCTTGTGTTGCAGTTAAGGTATGAGCCTAGCGCAATATTGATGTGATTGTGAATGTTCCTTCATTAATTTCACACCTAGAAGCAACACGAGGGCAATTGTCAACGGATCCCGTAAATTTGAGCCTTGGTCGAGTGACGAGGACGATTCCTCAGCTGACAATCCACTCTTCATACCACGCAAACGGGAGGATTTGGGATCTCAACAGATTTAATGTGCATTAACCCCACTACTAGAAGACATTAGCGTTCAAACACTCAGCCTTTTTGAGGCCTGAGGGCTCAAACCCACGACTCGACGAATATAAAGCTGGCAGTGAGTCCGCGAAAATGACCACTTGGCTACCGTGACCATAACGCGATATTGATAACGGATTCTGAGTCACTGCTCTCGAAGATTGTTTGCATTTTGTATTGATGCCATAGGAGATATATATGTGTACGGCAATTGTATCCTGTAGAAAGGAAATTTATTGTATTTGTATTTACTAAAGTTTCTCAAAATAACATTTCGATTTACTCTGAACGAACATGCGTAGGTCTTTAATACATCTGAAACAGTCCAAACACGTAACAATATGAGATTAATATAGATGTGATAAAATCCATTTAAAAATACATGTTTCATTTAAAAACTTTTCTAGCAAAATTATTGTGCGTATTAATTAATTGTTGGAGATGTAGGTACTCCATTTTGTAAATTCGTGGAATGAGATTTTAAAAAAGTCAAGAGAAATAGAAAATACTGTCTCAAATGTCAACGATGCTTTAAGATCATAACTGTGAGTTGAAAAAAAACTTAACACATGTTAAGAAAACAGTAAACAAAGAAGTACAGTTTTTTTCTAACAATTTTCATTTATTCCATCGTAACTTCATTTAAATATTTATTGTGCTCTGTGTTTAAAATATTTTTTTTTCTTTTTGTAATTTTGAAAACATTCAGAAAATAAATATTTTATTATTAATAAAACTTATCCCACAAAAATACAGCTTTTATTTCAGAATCCAATTATTTTTTTCTTGGTGTAACTTATTTATTTACTTCTCTGTAAGGAATTTCTTTACAAACAAAATCCACTTTTCTTTAATAAGGAAAAATATTTTCTTTGACTTTAATATTTACGAGTCTCAGTCTGAAAAAGAGATTTTTCGAATATTAAGACAAATATATTATTTCAGAATGCGTAAAATTTGAATTCTTCCACTATAAATTTTGAGATAAGTGAAAAAAATCATCTCATCTTTTATCATGTACTTTAAAATCGTAATTTATTAAAGGTAAAATCTAGATATATATTTTTTTAATTCTGGAAAATAAAATGCCCTATTTCAATGACATTAATCCAGTTGAAAAAATTTTGAACAAAAGCTTATATTTTGTTAAATAGTTTTCTTTCAAGTAATAAGTATATGTTTGTTAACTTTTCTACGGGCACGCTCTCTGTACCATTGTGAAAGATAGCTCTTTTTTTCCTAGTTGGCTATAGTGAAATGTAAATTTGTACAAATTTTATTAGTGAAATTATGTTGTAATTAATTTAGAGTCAATAAGTAAGCTTTACGTTAGCAATTATTATTTAAATAACAAAATTATTCTTTTACTTAAAGAAAAAGAAAATAGAAATTAAAAAATAATATAAAATGACAAAAAAATTATTGTAATGGTAGGAAAATAAAAACGAATGAAATGGCTTATAATTTTCTGAATTTTTTTCTTCTGTTATACAAAGGTATAAACATAATATTGAAATAAAAGCAAATTAAAATTTATGGAGAAAAGGAAGAGATCTGTCTCCATAATCATTGAAACTCAGCGTTGTAATGCCAGTAAATGTGTGTAGAGTACGCCATATATGGTGTACTCTACACACATTTACTCATTATTTATTAGTAAATATCTAGGGAATCTCACAAAGGAATTTCGCTATTCTAGTGAGCATATCCTTCATGTAAGAAATGAATTTCTCCTCCCCCAGAATTCGTTTATTTAATTTGTTAATCGACCTCTTCTGTTTTACATTGTAATTCTTGAAATTTTAGTTCAATATAAAGCGAGATAGACTCTTTTCGGGCAATATTTGCTTTCATAAAAGCATTTTCAAGCAGTTGCAATTATTTCATTCTAAGCAGCTTTATTTAATGATGCTCGTTTAAATAGTTTTTAATCCAACAAAAATTTGCATTAATATTCTCGCGTAACTCTAAAATATAAATTGTGGTTAAACGGAGCCTTATTAACCCTTCTAAATTTAGAGGATGACTGAAAATATGTCAATGAAAGTGGGTAGAATAGTCATGTGAAGAAGTTCATAGTGTCGTCTGCCATAAAAATATTAAATTGAATTCTCCGCGTATGCATCACTCACATACGCTCATCAGCTGGAAAGCTGAAATAGAATTGAATATCAATCTTAAGTACTTAGACTATAAAAGAAGAATCTGCTTATTTTCACATGAGCAGTCAAATACCATGGATGACTTATGAATTAGTTACTTTACTCACTTTTCTACTTTCAACATTTTGCCATATAAGTATTTTAGGTGCAGTACAGTTTCAGTTGTAGCAACGCATTTTGCTATGCACTGAGATCTCTCATGAAATAAAGAGCGTCGTCTAGTGCATTACCCCCGTTTGACAGCTCTGAGAACTGATTGTCGCTCCATCCTTCGACATCTCGATGAGGTATGATTCCTTGCGATCGAAGAAGAATGAAAGCAATATCTTTAATAGAAACGGCCGATTCTCGGTTATCAACCTTTTCCTATTCCCTGCATAACATATGACTCTTTCTATATAAACAATTGAAAATAGTTTTTAGGAAATACAAATTAGGTCCATCTTCATTATCCTTTCTAATTTTGGTACAATAATCTTTGCCTCCTAATTTATTGCTAGTACTTAATATTTATGCTCTGTTTCTAGGTTTTTCTTAAGCAATTTTCTTACACTTCCTTGTTTGTAGAAAAGTGGCTTATAAATCTTAAATTGTACACATAATGATAAACACTTCTATAAAAGAAGACACAAACTTTTTCTATTTATGTGAAAATATAAATTGTATTTATTCTTTAAAAATACTTTTTTTTGTTTAATACCATTACTTTTAATATCTATTTATATCTTTCAGAACTCTAGTGCTTAAGATGCTAAGTTTTCTTGCCATTAACAAAGTATACAGGAATTAAATAATTTCTTAAAAATCAATCATATTATTTGATATATTATTGTAAAAAAATATTATACTGTTTGATAAAATTTGTGCAATTGCTTTTCTAAACTACAGTAACAAGAAGGTAGGTATGCTTTGTATCGATATGAATACCCGGCGGCAATTCAAATGTTTCTGTGTTAAAAGACAGATGGCGTAACTAAGGCAAATTAGTGTTACTATTGTAAGCAGCCATTTGTTAAATGACGGCAAAGCAAATGTGACACTTATTAATTAGTTACTTCTGATTAGTACCGCTTATAGATACCATCTTCACATGTCGAGGTATCAACGTTGATGAGACTTGGATTTATCATTATGCACTGGAAAACCTAACACCAATAAAAAATTCCATTCAGTCAACTATGAAGAACCCATTTAGTGTTATGATTTGGCCATGCATGTCATCATATGGTACTACTTCATGTCAGCAGTTGGTACTAGTCATCT
>BMAW01045606.1:166429-288387 GCA_019974015.1 Nephila pilipes
TGAATCTTCAGGAATGAAACTAAGAACCTACAACACGAAATATTACTACTTCCTTCAAGCAGTTTAGCTTAAAAGTGAGAACAACTCATTAGGAATCTTTCATTTTCCTACTCAAGAGCTATATATGAGTGACCTTCATTGAGAAATTTAGCTAAAATGTGAAAACGATTTTAAAGCATTTTGAGTAATTTGGTTTTAGTTAGTTATTTTAAGGTATTCGTACACTTTCGGAGTTCTTTTTTAAAAAACACAATACAAACAC
Organism: Nephila pilipes; assembly: GCA_019974015.1. Taxonomy (NCBI): domain Eukaryota; kingdom Metazoa; phylum Arthropoda; class Arachnida; order Araneae; family Nephilidae; genus Nephila; species Nephila pilipes. The sequence continues at coordinate 166,692 of BMAW01045606.1, forward strand.
ATATTATTTGGGAATCAGTGCCTATAAAACATTAATACTGAGCTAATATTATTTTAATTTAATTATCTATTTGTTTCAAAAATGATACATATGAGTGTAAATTTAACCAATATTTATAGAAACAGCTAAGCATCTAGAGACAAAAAGAAGTGACTTATATCAATAAAAGTAATATTAAAATAAACTAAAAGAATTTATCTACAGGATGAACTAAATTTTAAAGTTTTACTAAAAAATACAAATTTCACAGCTGATCCAGTAAATAATGTAAGAAATTACACATATTTACAAAGCCATTTATAAATAACAAATCTTAATTTAGAAAACATTCATACAAAAAAAAATTATTATTGTACATTCCCTAAAAAATAACATGGATTTATAGTTCAGAAAATTTCATATAAATACATTTATAACTTTTAAAATTATCATTGTCACCGTGCACAAATTAGGGTAAAAAGAAGTTTTGAGAAAAACAAAACGCTTTTAAAGTAAAAATCCGTTGTACATTTTCATTAAATTACCTGTGTTATAGGTTAAAATTCCCCAGATTTGTATGTTTTACCTTCATTCACCTCATTTTTGAGAAATTTTCTTTTATTTTTAGATCCATTTTTTTCGAGCAGTTTACATGATGAATGTCATTTAAATTCATTTATTTGCTTTTCATTAGGTTGAGCAAATCCTTTCATCGTATTGGTTTCTAATTGCATATCAGGTGCATTAAAAACATCAAAAAAACTTTGAAACTCTTTATTATGGTATGACAGCCAAGTAAGCACCTAATCATAGAGTTTGTAATTAAACGAAAACTTCTTTAGATACAAAATTCCACAAAATGCCATTAAAACTTTTGTGCACCTTCTACGTTTTCCCATTGAAACATTTATTCAGTATGTGCTTGTCGCAGTTTCATTCAATAAGGTTTAATAATGTTCATTATGTTTTAGGGTAGTTCTTTACCAATACCATTACATTCCTCTCCATTCACTGCAGCTCGCTGATATTTGTACTAGCTGTCGGGGCCGACTGGACACTGATTTCTGTTTGCATGGGCTGATTTCTGTTTAAACAGCAGCGAAAAAAGGCACTAATCACAGCACTTAGTATCCTTTCTAAATTATTCATATAACTTTGGATAGCAATGCCATAGTAATTTTGTAGTTCATAAATAAAAGTGTTGATAAGTTTTCCTAGACCTTTGCACTAGAATTATTTATTGGACTATATTTCCCTTAAACTGATACTTTCAATATATCTATAAGCTGACTTAGGTGGAATGTTCAAATTCATAGCTGAACACAACTTATTTGAAGTAGAATGTCAGTTTCCAATAATTCATAAGCAAAAAACAAATACAATGTTGATAAGCATTTTGTTCACTTTAGAAGATATACAAAAGAAGATGGAATATTCATCGTAAAGCTTTACATCATATTGAAAAAACTCCGCGACATTAAATGAGGAAATAAAATCAATTAAGAAATTTTAATTGATTTCTATGTTTTGAAATTAACTTTTTGAATTATCTATTATTTTTTAAGAGTGACTGAAGTTCTGATTCACTCAATGTTGTTGTAACACATCTATTAATGTTCTTTTATTTCTTATATTGATAGTATTTCAAAAAAATTCACTCACTAATAAAAAAAAAATCTCCAAATAAAATTATATATTTTGTAGTTCATCGTATTTAAAAAAAACACATTATTTAATAAAAAAAAGTTCCAAATACATTTTTCAAATACAATTATATATTTTGCAATTGGTCGTATTTAAAAAAAATACATTCTCTCATATATATAAAAGTTCCAAATTCAATATATATATTTTATAATTGACAGAATTTAAGAAAATTATATTCTCTTTAAAAAAAAAAGTTCCAAATGCAATTGTATATTTTATCATTGATAGTATTTTAAAAAATACCATCTATCTCATATATATATGATATGATATGAGATATATATATATAAAGGTTCCAAACGCGCGCGCAATTATATTTTTGTATTAATTGCATTTTTGAAAAATTAATTCTTTACATCAGATTCGAATTCTACTACAAATAAAAAAGCTTTAAATACGATTATATCTTTTATAATTATTATATTTCTTAAAAAAATATTTTTTGTTCGCCATTTTTAAGCTCGTTTTTCTTTTTAAAATTTTTTACAACACTCTTGGTGAATATTTTAAATGCTGTCAAGGAAATTAAAAATTTAAAGAGATATTATGTCTTAGAGATGAGGAGGTGTGTCATGTGTCGATTCGCTAATTACTACACAACTTCAATGTACTTCTTCAAATTGGTAAGTATTTCTTTAAAAAAATTTTTTTTTCGGTTCATTTAAAATATCAAACAAAACTTTCAGGTAAGCAGCAAGAAGATAGCTGGAGCGCGATTAAGCCGAAAACACTTTTCTGAAAATAGGATCACGCAAGTTCTTACGAACTTCAATTTATTTTTTCTATTAGAATCAAATTACTTTAACCTAATTTCTATTTACTTTTATTACATAATTAATTTACTTCTTCAAATAGGTAAGCATTTTCTTAAAAATATTTTTCAATGGTTCATTTTAATAGCAAGAAGTTGGCTGGAGCGCAGTTTAGACGACAACGATTTTCAGAAAACAAGACCGTTTGAAAAATTATAAACATCCAGAAAAACAGTGTATTACTACTCAGAGAGTTTCCCCCTCCCCTCAGCAAGAGGATCGTCTTGCGCACGGTTGCTACAAACTGGTTTCTCCCAAGGACAACGCCTTGGCGATCAGCCTTTAACTAGAAATTAGGATTTGGCTGGGAAAAATCTTCAACCCCGTAAACTGAAGGATCCCCAACATGTTTAGTAAAACAAACGATTGTTCTATTCAGAACAATAAAAAACAAACAATGTATATTTTAACCAAAACTGGTCATTTCAACGTATTCGGATTCCTTTAAATACGGGGCAAGCTTTCTTTTCATTTAATAAGAAAGCTGAATAAAAATTAAAAGAGCATTTCAAATGCATTGCTGACTGAGCATTTTAAACATTTTCTTCTTAACTTAAATTAATCGATCATAAATTTTTATATTAAATATTTGACTCCAGATTAAAAAAAAATTAAGAACCATAAAATATTCAACATGGTGATCTAATCAGTAATTTACGTCTTGAATTAGTTAAATGAGCAAGTTTATTGTTGTTGAATATATGATTTCTCAATTGGAAAGATTTTTGTGCAGCATTCCTCCAGCTCTTGTGTCAGATAATTCATTATATTAAAATATATATTCCACACTGGTAAGTACGTACTTGCATTAAAACTGATGTGAAAATTACTACCGTATATATTATGTGGCAATACAAATATAGAACGAGTAATAATCCGATAAATTTTTGTTTAAAAAAAAAACGGGGTGTGGAATTTTTAAAAATGTTCTCTTTTATGCTCATTTCTAACTTTTAACAGCATAAATTAGGAATTTTAAGTGTTACATCACAGAGAAAATTTGATGTGAAGTAGCAAAAGTTAGTAAAATATTTTCGCACATTACCCCAATTCAAAAGCAAAAATATAAATAATGTATCTTCTACTGTGTCAGAGTCTTGTCATCAGTGATCAAAATGCAATTGAATTTAAGAATTGTCAAATTAATCTTTTTGAAATTTTATACTTGTTTTATTATTATTTTTGGATTTACAAAATGCCACCCACACATCTTTGTTGTTTATGTATTTTTTTTCAGATTCAAGGATATTTTGGCAAGCTTTTAACTGTAAAAGTTATGTTAGATTTTTAGTCACACTACCACACACAACAACAAATCTTTTTTATTTAGTATTTATTATTTTGAATAATTTTGAAAATTGTTTGTGTTCTATGAGGATGAAGGGACTTCAAGGCCTAAAATTTTTAGATCTTAAATTTTTAAATAGGAATTTTTTAATTTAATATTTTTAAATATGACACAAATTTTAAATTTAATTTCTTTCTTTGACACCACTGTAAGATAAAGGTTATGTTTTAGGGTTCAACGCACATCCTCGTCTTGCGGAGGGGGTAAATTGTAATGATTTAGCTTAATTTCCATTAATTTCTCACTTAAATAATTTAATTTACTAAATTTGTCCATTACCTCCTTTAAAAGTAATATTCATTCGTATTTCCTGATACAGTTCCTGTTCTTTTTAATTAATTCAATCACGCGTTCTAAGACATTTGCTGACAATGCTCTCTTCTCACGGAACAGACCTGTTGGAAGATCCCTACCAGACTTTGGATCTATACTTATCTTCCCTGGAAGTCCCTCCATTCAGGCAGTTTGGACTCTGACGTTTAATTGAATTTTCCATCATATAAATAGCGAAACACAACGAAAAAGGCGCTCTTCTCTTCTTATTGCTCTTCTTATGCTTCCCTCTCTGATGATCATCTGAGATTTGTATGGTAACTTTACTTCGGCCTTTGGTGGCCGAAGTCCGACTAAAGTGCAAGTCTGCTACAATAATTAAATAAAAGTATTTTGGCCAAGTATGGACTGATTTATTAATATTGATCAAATTACGTTACATTTACGTTACATTACGTTACAGGATCGTTATATATATATATATATATGTGTGTGTGTGTGTGTGTGTGTGTGTATGAGTGTGTGTGCATGTGTGTGTAAAATATTTTGACATTTATCTCCCTTTAATAAATCAGAAAATGTTTCCTGGGATCCTATTTTAGCATAAAGCGAGTAAATTGGCTTTCTTAACCATTCAGTTTTTTAAGAATAGAATTTGAGCGGGGGAAACATTCTAAGAGATAAGGATGGTATAAAAGTAAAAAAAAAAATCTTGAAGGTAAAGAGAAACCCGCCAAGAAATAGAAAGAAATCTCTGAATTAAAAACTTTCTTACGTTCAGAAAAGAAAAGAGAGAGAGAGAAAAAAAAAAACTGTCCATAGGTTAATAATTAGAACTCTCAGAATATGTTCCACACTTTGTTGCTACGCACAAGTAATGACTGGAAAGTATTGATATAAAAGAGTCATTCATGAAACAAAACTACTCTCGGAACATCCACTCGTCAAGTTTTTGCTATTTCTCATAACATAAAAAAGGACGGGAGGGGGAATACCTTCATTAACCAAAGTTGTTCAAATGAACGAGCAAATGACTGCACTAAATCGGCGGAGTATATTGTGGGCAATCTTCAATAAATCTTTTCCGCCGTGATCATTCCTTTGGAACAAAAATACTCTTTTAAGAAAGCAGAATACATTTTTTTCTCTTTTTCCAGTTCTGTCTTAAAAAAAGGATTTTAATTGTTTTTAACATTTCGAAAGAGATATATATTTTATAATTAGTGTATCTTTCTTATGACTTTTGCTTTTATCTATGTTATCTTGTAAGATAATTAAAATAAACCCTCTATTTAAAATTTTAATGTTATGTAGTTTTTGAACGTGAGCTTCTGTATATGTTTATAATATCACGCAGTTTTTCGTATATTTATAAAACCCATTCTTTATAATACTCATTCTCTCTCTATATATATTTATAATGCTCATACTATCTCTGTATATTTATAATACTCTTGGTCTCTCTCTATAGTCATAATACTCATACTCACACTCATATCATTAAATATTCACATTAATACTTGACTCATGTACTTAAAGTAATTTAATTTTACAATTAATTCGATTCTTAGATTCATTCACATTTCAATTGTACTTTTAAGTAAAGCTCTTTTATTTGTTATTAGAATTTTATTAGCAAACAAAACGTTAAATTGCGTTTCTTTAACTCCATTTATTAAAGTACTTTTAACATTAAAAAGTTTAATTTTATGATTTTAAATTTAGATTTTAAAATGTCACACTGAAGTGTTAAAAAATGGTATAGAGACTTTCGAAAGAAAGGAAATGTAAAATATCTACTAAGTTCCTTTAACAGTTCTTAAGTAAAAAAAGAACCCTATGTATGGATTAAAACATTTTAAACTTAATATAAACTAGTTTGAAAATTCACTATTTAATAAAAGATTTGCAGTCACTAAAGAGCAGTAATTACTTGCAACTCTGACTTATTAGCTCCATTTCCTGATTCAGAGGATATAAAATACCTTAATTTAATAGAAAATCCAAAATCGAAAGCGTTTTCTTCAAAGGGCTCAAATTTCATCAATCATTTATTTGACGTAAAAAATACTCTTGCTAATTTAAATACTTGGAAAACAGAAATTCACCAAAAACAAGACAGTCACAATTTCTCGAAGAGTTATTTCAGAACAAGAACACATCACGGGCAAATTACTAAGCGTTTACTTTTAACAGCATGGAATACCAAAATTATCGAGTGAAATAATTGGGTTGCGGAAGGGCTCTTTCCTGTTCATTAAAACGGCTAATGATGTTTGACTGGACAAAATAATTAAAGAGTCCTCTCAATTAAGACAGAGAGAGTATTTGTGCTACGCATTAAAGGTGTCGGATAGGAAGATATTTGTGACTTCTTTTTTTGACAGTTTTTGAATTCAGAATATAACATGGAAAGAGAGTTTTCCAGGAAAGTAACTTATAATTCATTCAATCTGTTGTTAACTTGATGTTTTAGTTTTTATTTATCACAACAAAGCATTAAAACTTGATTTATTTTGCAAAGGCTTTAAAAATAAGATGTTCCTTTTACATTATAATTAGCAATTTGAAAAATTCTAAATAATAAGCTTTTATAGATGCATGAATTTAATTACTTTTATTATGCATATTGATATTGCTATGATTTATTTTAATACATTGAAAGGCGATTCTTTAATTATTTCTGAATTCCGTAGCTTTTTATAATAATAAAATATAATTATAATAAATATCATAAAACAGTTATGATTTTATGAAGACCTTGAAATGTCAGAGAAAGTTCTTACAGGTATTTAAATATTGTTTAGCATAAAAAAAGCACAAAATAGTTGATGATCGCTAATAGTTAAAATTGAGATATTTTATGCAATAACATTTGAAACTTTTCAGAAATGGAACAGAGTTTAAACCTTTCAGATTTTTTTTATTGTAGTAATATTCTTTAGAAACGAAAATACATTACTTTTCCTTTTCACAGGTTCATCAAGTATCTTAACTTTTACCAACAATCTGAATTACTGATGTTGACTTGTATGTCTAATTATTGCTTACGTAATCGGAGACTTGCTCGACTTCTTCAAAAAAATATTGTTTTTAAAGCGAAGATAAATATAATTTTTTAGTTTTCACCAATCTCAATGCAGAACTTGTTTAATAAATTCTATCAATTTATATTATTTCTTAGGATTGTCGGTATTTCTTTATTCTTGAGTTTTAGAATTTGAAAATGGTATATTGGCTAAAAAATTTTTAGAATTTTTTTATTTCAATTTTCAGCGTTTCGAGATTTTTCGACACCGGGGAGAGGAAAACAGTTGACTTTGAAATGCTGGCGACATTTCGAACCTTACACCACTGCGTCCAAAGAAACGTTGACTTGTCGCCTTTTGCTGCACCTTTATCAACAAGACCAAAATGGACGTCCGAGTCGGAATAGTTATTGAGGCATTTTAATTTCTAGCGTTGACGTTGAAGAAATCCGCCACATACTCCTTCCCCAGTATCAACGTGGTGATACGAAGAGAAGCATTCTGACTAATATTTGTAGAGAAGTTCGCTTTCCAGGCATTATTGCAATTGCAAAACATCTCTTCCCTGGAAAATCGAGTTTTACTTTGAACAGTTTCCATTTGGCGTGATCGGCTGTCTCGAATTACGTAGCGGATCTCATTGACACATGCACTGTAGCAGGAATATCACTAGTTGCTGATGTCTTGCTTAGACACACAAGGCTAGTGTTATGAGTCGAGGACATATGCAAACAGTAGTTCAGTGCTGTACTGCAATCAAGCGCAAGTCCTGGATCAACCTGTTTACCCATTTCTTTTCGGGATTCATTTGCTTTAAAAATAATTATTTTACAAAATAAACTAAGATAAATGTCTTTTTTTTCCTTTGATACCTTAAAAATAAGATTTGTATCCCTCCAATGTTGTTAGTATTTCAGGACAAAATAATGAACAGCTGGGATGGTTTCAGGAACAAATATTATTTAATACTTGACACGTTCCACAACACAAGACAGGATACAAAACATGCATCAAACACAGATTCACGAACATCACTTCATTATTCTGTTAAGAAGTCTCTTGCCTTCTATCGTGCTTGTGCTTCTAACCAAAAAGAACATGTGGTGCTATCTGGATACCGTTTAGAAGTACAAGGAAGGAAGTGCTAAATTACGGTGTTACATCCTTCCCCTACACATCCGAAAGTCGTCTCAGCGAGGTGGTGTAATAATAGTCATGGTATTCTCTCCAGAAGTTTTTTTAAGAGTCAATGGTTGCTTTCGAGGTCTTTAACATCACAAAATTAGAATTTTCAAAAAATACAATAGAATACTATAAATATATCAAGTATGGAGATAATAAAATAACTAGATTTGAAACATTATATAAATCAAAGTATGATTATAACAAGCAAGAATTTTCACTCACACACAGAAATATCAGGTGTTATTTCTTCCAACATAAATCGCACACTTCACACTAAAGACGATGAATTCTTACTTTAAAATATCTTGGGTGATATTTCATCTATTTCACTTTAAATATCGGATCATATTTCTTCAAATTTAACAAAACGAGCACTTCACTTAGCACTTTCAAAATAAGTGTCGGGGTTACACACACTAGATTTTGCACACACGTAGTGAGCTGATCAACAAAAATAAAATGTCAGATGGGTCATGCTACAAGTTTGGGTGCCAATGTATCCCTCCAATGTTGTTATTATTTCAGGACAAAATAATGAACAGTCGGGATGGTTTCAGGAACAAATATTATTTAATACTTGACACGTTCCACAACACAAGACAGGATACAAAACATGTATAAGACACAGATTCACGAACATCAAATCATCATTCTGTTAAGAAGTCTCTCGACTTCTATCGTGCTTGATCTTCTAACCAAAAAGAGCATGTGGCGCCATCTGGCTACCGTTTAATAGTACATGAAAGGTAGTGTTGCAGAATCAAAATTGTATTATTACATACTTGCCATTAAGTTTGTGATTAGCTGAATAAATCAGAAGAAATATTCATTTAAATCATCGATTAATGCATCACACTCGGTTGTCTAACAACATAGAAATTTTGAATTTCATCTATTTTTTCTCCCATCTTATGGATTTAAAATTCAAATTTAATTAATATTATGTTATTGTGATCAGTCCCAGTAGAAAGTGCATCTGCTTTTCATTGAGTATTTATTAATTCCCTTCTTCTGGACAAAAAAAAAAAATACTCTTAATGGTAGAGATATTTGTTGAAAACGCCAATTTGTTAAATTAACATCTTTTTTAAAAAACCTTTCGTCTTAAAATGTAAAGCAGTTTTATACCCTATACTTACGGATCAGATAGTAAATTTCTTTATTTTATCTGATACTTGTGACAACATAACATCATTTTAAATCCAAATTAATTCTTGTTTTATTCCAGCCAACCATAATTGTTCCGCTTGTCGATTAAATCAAAGTCGAATACAATTTTTTATTCAGGAATTTGAGGTGCATGTCACGAATTTTTTCAATACACATGATCATTAGTGTAATATGCTACAATGTGACATATTTCATTGCAATCAATTTGACTTCAAATAACAAGATGAAATGTTGAAGTAATTATAATGACTGCTTTAAATGAATGAGATAAAGAAAAAATATCTAACGTAATGAAAGTCTTGACTTTTGATGACCTGTTAAATTTTTATTCAAGCTAAATAGCTCAAAACATTTACAAAAGAAAAAAAAAGAAATGTTTTTGAAAAGATAGTGTACATTTAATGTCTAAAAAATATTATTTTGAACACTTTGATAAAGAAATTTTTTTCACCCGATTGTGTTTTTAAATGTGTTCGTAATAACCATTACACAAAACTAACTCAAACCATTCAATGCAGTAATCATTGGTTTACTATGTTCACGTAAATTACTTTCTGAATCTAGATATTGGCTCCTGAGAAGTATCAATTATTTCTAAGTTCTAATTTTACTATGCAATTTTTGAAAATATTCGGATGAGTAAAAATAAGTGTACTTTGTTTATTCTTATTAAAATAAATTATTAAAAATTAAAATTCTTTAAATCTAAATTATCATCTCTCACTAGTCGCTGAACGCTAACTTTAAAAGAATACAAGTAAAAGTGAAAAAATTTTGATGTTGAAAGAAGTGAAACATTTGTTAATTTAAGTAGGATTATTTAATATATATTTGATTAATGTTTAATTTTTGACTAAACTAACTGAAATTACGAACTTTCATGAAGTAAATATTGCACAACTTTATTTGCAATTGTTTCAGAAAGCTATTTTGTTCTTAGAATTTGAAACATATTTTCTGATGAATTTTGAATTGTTTAACATTGGCCAATATATTCAAGAATATTTCCTCAAACTAACATCCATGTTTACTTTCAGAACTTATTTAAATTTCAGATTCCTTTTCAATCAAATGAAACCTATTCTTTACAAACTAGATTGAATATAAGAAGTGTAGTGAATTTATGTAAGGAAATACGTGTTATAAAAGCTACGAAAAATTGAGTATTGGTGTTATGAGTGATAGCGGTAGTCGGTAGTTGGCGCATAGTAGTTATGTGTGACTTTGCATCGAAAGCAGACTGTAGATTATTATGGACCTTTTGAATTGATTCTATATTAGTGGGAGTTCAAATTCCCACTCATCCCACTCGTTATTGTGATTAAGATCACAAGAGCCCGAGTGGATTGGAAGGCGAGACCTTTAATTTTCTTTTTAATCTGTAATTTTGGCCCTAGAAAGGAAAGTAATACTTGAGAGAGAAAGTAATATAGAACATTCTAACTTGATTATAAATGAGTGGATTTGGTTTAGTTTATTCAACTGTTTTGGCTGTTATATATAGTGTGAATTTTCGTTACATAAACTTTCATTTAGTGAATATGTAGCTAAGAATTAAAGACTACTAAATTTAATGAAAGGGAAGTGTTACAAATCAAACACTAAAAAAACATTTCCACTTTTACCTATATATATTTTTCATCCATAGGGAATACAAACTTTTGAAAAGAACGTTCTTTTTCTTCGTAAAAAAAAATGACGAAACTTAGGTTTTTTTTTTTTTTTAAATGTGAAGTTTTCGTTTTTCGGACAAAATACTTTCGTTTTAAAAATGATTTGCCCGAGTGTTTAAGAAAGTTTTAAAAAAGAATTCAGTCCTGAATATTTATTGAAGAAATGGAATTTTCCTTAAACTTGTTGAATTGTTGCAGAAATCTTTCAAATGGTGATAAGTCCTGGTTATTTAAAATGAAAGCAATTTTGTTGGAGACATTTTTAATGCAACAATGTACTCGCCTTTTGTTACCTTCAAAAATTTAAAATTGTTTAAAAGTTTTATGTTAGTAGAGTGCTGAATTGTTTATCAACACAGTTTTTCTGTCCTATCTAAGTGTTTATTTTTTTAAAAACCGAATACTTATTTTTCATAACTTTCCAGCTTCCTTTTCTCTAAAATAATAATAAATAAATAAAAATAAAGCAAAATACAAATATTTACATTACATTTTCTCTCCTAAGTTACATATCTGCATTGTTTAATATTCCACAACATATTATTTTACTTTATAAAATGTACTGGCAAGACATTAGATTTAAAATCTCATAATCTCATTAACATTTTTAATTCATATTTGTTCTTATACAAAATTAAAGCTTCAATCTATGTGAAATAGCAAAACCGTTTCTTCTAAATGAAGTTATCAGAATCTTAGTCAGAAAATAGTAATAATAAGCTCATAATACATATATATGTATATATACCGTTGAATTTCTCACTCTCTCAAATATATTATGTTAAGTTAAATCTAAATTCACCGTACCTAATTTTAAAAAAAAAGGAAATTTTATCCATACTAATTACTTCAACGTAACAAAAAGAGGAACAATTGTGATCAAACTTTGCTCTCTTTGTTCAAAAGAGTATGTAGTTTGAATTGCTTCGTGATTAGAAATCAATTATATATTAATTCGCTACATAAAGAAGTTGTTATTTAATTTTAGTTTAATTTTTTTTATGATTTGATGTTAGGCGTGAGATCTGACCATATCATATATATTTATCTAATTCCAGAAATTAGAAGTATATTGGACAAATTGATTTCGCTTGCTTTTTCGTTCTGCGGTTGATTAGTGTAATGGTAACGAACTTGCGACATTCTTTCATTTTCGTCGAGTCGCGAGTTCGAGCCCTGATGTCGTCACCCTTAAAGACTCATCGCTTATGATGATGGTCCATGCGCATTATAGCTTGTCTAGGTGTCAAGTCCTCCTGAAACGCGGTACAAAAGCTTGGAAAATGAGATGCAAGTTCAGGTGTCATAATCATCACCTGAACAGTGTTCATAATTATAAGACCATCGCTAATAACATTCGTGTAGTTTTCCGTATGATGTTAATACACGATTACAAATCACGTACTCCTTCAAACTAAAGATAAGAAAACAAGCCTTAATTTAAGGTAAATAAAATAATATGACATAACCAGAAAGAAAATACGAGTTGTTCAACTAAAATTCGCAAAACCAGATATTGTCTTATGAATACGTAAACCCAGAAAAAGTTTTTGAAATAACAATAGTGGATATTTATCTTCATGTAGCAAAGCGATTCTTAAACTGAAACCTCTCTAATCAACTAAGTCTAAGAGCGTCGTTATATATTAAACTAGAAAATGCAGTTCTCTTCTCTCTTCAATATTACATAAACAATAAATTAAAGTGGGTTCGTTAGAAGGAGTAAAATTGATAGTAGAGAATAAAATTACTCTAAAATTTTGCAAGACTACAAGTGACGATGAAGCTCTTTAATTTAAATTGTAGCCAATGCGTGAAACATTATAAGAAGTAGTATTTTACAGAATTTTTTCGTCACTTTAAGGGAAAAAAATTCTTGTTTAGTGAAGAGAGAAAATTTTGCAATATTTTTAAAGAAGATGGTATCACTTATGTATATATATATATATATATATATATATATATATATATATATATATATAAATACATAAGTGATTTTTACATAAACATATATATATATATATATGTAAAAAAACTATTTTTTATAAACACAAAGGACTGTTAGTGAGCAATTCATAATCAATGGATGCATTCAAGTTTGCAAGTCATATGTACATATCTTTAAGTGCTTCTTGCATAACAATAACTAAGTGTATGGCCTTAAAAATATGAACATTACTTACGAGTAAAAGTGGGACATTTTATATACTGAACATAAATATAATTTTAAAAATTAAATTCCATTAAGTATTGAAATAATTAAATTTTGTGATTCAAATTTCTCGTAATTTCAAAACAAATATTGCCAGGGAATATTTAAAATTTGAGAATCCTTATTTAAATAAAATATCATTACTGTAAAGAATTAACCTTATTTCATAATGTGCAAATCATCAGTCTTAGCATAAAGTAGATTTTGAAATAAGTGTACCACAATTTCATAAAACCACATATTCAAGAAACTTAAATTTAAAGACATTTTTATTTATGGTGAGGCAAGTGTGTTTACAATATTTAAACTAGATTTTTGAGTATTTTATTTTATCAAATTTTGCATAAGCAATTGAACAATGGAATTAGTAAACCTCTTTCAAAAACATCAAAATAAAAGAATTCGAAAATTTCAAGCATTTTTGTGTTTAGTTACCCAAAGAAAATGTATTATAAATGGAATACGTGCATTATTTTTAAGCCAATTTATGTAACGTAACAAATAAACCATTTGCTTCATTTGTTAACATAACCTGTAGTTTTGCTTCTGATGTAAGCAATTGAAAAACAGGGTTCATTATGAGACAATGCATAATGAGTCAGTTTGTTTCGATCCTTTCAATTGTATCACTAACAAGCCATCGAGTCATTGTCATTGCTATGAAAGGACCAAGTAAGAAAAAGTAAAGTTGCTTCAACTAATCCAATTAGATTTTGTATTATAATTGCGGGTAAAAATGTAGAAAAAGCTGAATGTAGAACATGAATTATCTTTATCTATAGTGTCTAAGTACAATTAACTGTGAAAACTGCAAAACTTTTATTAGAAATTAATTCGATTTTTAAAACTGATAATATTTCTTAAAATTGCCCCGATTAGAGTTTTCTTAGTTTTTTCCTGTGAAATACACATGTTAGCATTCAGAGCTAGGTTTTTTTTCAACCCCATGGAAGGGGAGAGAGTTGACCTTGGAGTGCCTGTGACATTTCGATCCCTGGTCTAATAGATCTGTAGAAAATTTCACCAGTCACTTTTTGCTGAGTGTTTACAAACTAAGCAAAAAGACTCGCACTTGTTGGGCTGATATTAAGGCGTTTTAAATTCTGACTTAATTGCTCAAGAGAGCCGGCTCATAGTCCCCTTCCAGAATCATTGTGATCATAATAAGACAAATATTCTAACTGATATTTGTGGAGGAGGTCACATTTCCCGCCTTAACAGCAATTGATATACACCCCCCCAGTTGTATTGAGTTTCGTTTTGGACAGTTTTCCTACAGTCTCTAAATGAGTGGCCGGTCTCGTTGACATGTGCGTTATCTGCGGTCATGATATATCATTAGTTGTTATTTACATGCAGGTGTCTTACACAAACAGAGTGTTTCTTTTTGTGCCGTTGGAACAATTATAACAGAGGGCAGTATGCAGCTGCTCTCTTCTATGACAACGCTAGACGTTAATACGCCTTAATAATTAGTCCGTCTGAAGAGTCTATTTTGGTCTAGATCAGTGGTTCCCAAATTTGTTTGACCCATGAATCTATTTTTATAGTCAAAACTTGGCCACTGACTCCTAAGTGAAAAAACTACATAAATGCATAGTATAAAAATTACAAATTTAAAAGAAACATTTTGTTGAAGATGTGTTTGCTTAAATTATAACTTTTGTTTAAAATAAAATTTTAAAAAATCAATGACTTGAATGAACTTGATTAGATGTTATGAGTGTAATTATGTCCTGCTCAATGTTTGGGAGTGGCAACCTCAAATCCCCAAGAGCATTAATTTCTTGTCGTTTCTTTCTTTGTAATGAGGTTCATAAAGGCACTGAATCCACTTCAATTAAATAGCAAGTCGAAAAAGCAGTCTACAACTTTTGTACAATAACCCATAATGTAGGATATAAATTTGGGATCTCTGTTTTTGTAGCCACATAATTTGAGGAATCCTTGTTCAAACATTGGTTTAAGTTCCTTTTTTGTGGCTATTTTAATTTTGTACTCTTCTTTATAATCGATTCATCTGTAATTGAGATCTGAGTTTGTACACGCGCAAAAAGGTTCAACACCCAGATGGGAATATTCAAGTGAAAAATATCTTCATATCTTTGGTTCAAGTCTGCATGAAGAGCTGTTAGGTGTTGACAGTAAGCGAGCAAATCTTCATCTCTATTTTGCAATTTTGAAAGGTTTGGAAATTGTGAACATTCTCCTCTTCCCAGGTTTTGTTTGTACAGAAACTGTTTTGCAATAAACGCAGATATTACGCTTTAGTTTTGATTAAAGTTAATTGGTCACCTTGTAGTTTCAAATTAGTATCGTTAAATTTGATAAATAAATCTGCCATATAGGCTATGTCACTTTTTGAGTTAATTAAATTATGTCACAAATCATTGTGTTTACTTTCCAAGAATTCCAACACTAAATCAAACAGCGCTCAAAATTGATTTAAGCATGTACTTTTAGATAATCAGTGAACTAATGCGTGAAGTAGTAAAAGATTATAGTCTTCCTCATTTTCCAAACAAAGTTAAGCAAATAATCTCTCATTGAAGGCACTAAGAATTTTCGCGACTAAATGATGTCGATGAATGACGCAACATACTGAAATACATTCAGTACAGCTTGTCTTTAAGTATGCCAGAAAGCCTCGGTATCTTCCTACCAATGCCAGAGCACCGTCAGTAGCAACAGAAATGATATTAGTCAAAGGTATTGCTTTTACATCGACAAATCTATTTAATTCAGTATATCACGTTTCACCTTTGGTATCAGTTTCCAAACATTTAGCAAATAACAATTAGTGGCAAAATTTTTCTTCTTTTACAAATCTTACATAAGCTAAAAGTAAAGTTTCATTTCCAGGTAAAGTAGACTCATCATTTGATGTATAGAACATTCAGATGTATTTAAGTACTCCCATAAAGAATTTTCTACGCACTGAGACATTTCGTCAATCCTTCTTTGTACTATAATATTACTCAGTGGAATTCTTTTTAAAATGTGGAAAGCTGGTTTGAGCAATACGGTGCGTTTTACCTCACTTACAGTTCGAAAAATAAGTTCTTCACAAATAAGGTGCGGCTTTCCGGACTTTGTAATGAATAAAGAAATGTTATTAGAAGCACTCTATCGTCATCTCGCTGAGAGATTGTCTCTATGTGTTATTGCAGTGAAGGTGGTTTCAAATAATTTTCTTTGACTGTTTGCGAAAAGGTAAATTCTTATCTTTTAATGTCACTATGAATTTTTTTTAAATGTTCCTTAAGTTTGGAAATTTTCATTGCATCATTTGACATAGTTTTATTACATAGAAGACACATAGGTAAAATACTGTCTCCTGGTGATGAAATAAAGCCATACTTCAAATATTCAACACTCTATTATCGGCACTTTTTCTTCGGGTCACTCATACTGTTATCTGTTAAAAAAGTTTATAAGTCAATTTCAATATCTAAAGTTTTATTTGCAGGAAACCACTGTTAATTAGTAATTATTTTTCAATGGAATGCTGCAGTAAAACCATTTTAAATTAATTATTTGACGTAAAGAAAAAAATTTCATGTAATTTTTGAATAAAATATAATTTTCAATAATTAAATTTACTCAAAAAACATCTGTATTTAAAAAAAAATTACGATCTCTAACATACGAAACCTAAGTTTTTAATATAAAAAAAAGTAAACCCTCTACTAACGTTAAGGAATTACTTTTTTTAACTTCTCATTCTGTCAATATATATCGGATTACTTTTTAAATATAGTAATTCCTTAATTAACGTTAAGGAATTACTATATTGAAAAATGTGATACATAACTTTTTTTGAAAAGAGATCAATTTTATTGAAATTTATTTACGTAACAAAACAATAAAAATATGCAATACATATACAATATTATACATTCTGCATAACAATAATAATATTATACATTCTGCATAACAATAAAAATATGCAATTAAACCAAAACTAACGTTAATGGATTACTATATTGTTAGTACTTTTCCTCTATTACTATAACTAATCCCTTAACGTTAGTAACTATATTAAAAAGTATGATATATAATTTTTTCAAAAGATATCTATTTTATTCAAACATACTTACGTAACAAAAGTACACTTACTGAGTAACAATACAAAAAATGCAAATATACCAAAATTTCCAACCAACAATAAAAACTTCTTTCTTGTCTGAGACAGGGAACATTTGCTTATACGCTTCGTATCAGCATAACATAGAACTAAATTGTTGATTAGATGTACGACTATTTCATAGTTTATGTTTATATTGCAGACAAGTTAGTGCATGTAGCAGCGTTATTGCGTTCCTGTATGACCCTGTTTTTGGCCATCTATCTCACACCATGCTTCTTATTAATTTGAGAAGCTGGTGCTATCTAGAACTATTAAATCACTGGAGTGTGTCAGTGGATTCCCCCCTCCTTTTAGGGATTATCACCGTTCTTTTATTGTTAATTCGTTATTATTTTGTTGTTGTACTATTATTAGAGTGTTCATGGAAATTGAAAGCTTAAATTGATTGAAGTAAATTCAACAATAACTAAGTTTTAGTAATAACATTAAAAAAGTTGTATACGCCATTATTACTACAAATGATAAATCAGTGGAAATAAGTTTTGTCAATGTTCCTTCACAAAAGGTATTACATAACACTCAATACTTAAGTAACATACTGTATTTTAAAAATACATCTACACTTATATTTTACACAGGATTTAAAAATCGTTAGTCTTTTATTTATTATTATTTATTTAAATTTCTATATCAATAAAATGGATCGCAGTTTTATTATTTTATATTAAAGCTTGTAAGGAACTCCTGACATTGTTCATAGACCCCAAAATCAATTTTAACTTACCACGGACCCCTAAGAGTTCGTAGGACACTTTAAGAACCACTTTTCTAGATGATAAAAGCGTTGCAAAAAGCGACTGGTTACAATTTCTTTGAACTCAAATGTCTTGAAGGGTTAGAAAAGACGCTGTAATTCCAATGTCAAATGTCCTACCTCCACGGGAAGGAAAACATCTAACGCCGAATTTTGAAATGTTATTCAAATATTATTTATTTCATTGATGGATTTCTTATGACATTTGATAAATGGAACATTCATAACATTAATTTTAAAAATTCAAACATTCGTACCATGTCATAGAAGAAAATAACCATGTTTGCACATCTCTCAAAATGTGGGCTTTTAGGATTATAGTGCAACTCTCTCAAAATCTACATATCTATACTGTTGATATTTTGCATATTATGACATGAGATTATTTCCTGTATAGTTAAAATAGTATTTTCTAATTAGCAATCACAAGGCTGTACAATATTACTACAAAAATTGTGCAAAAATTGAATTACAAAATTTAAAGTATTTTAAAATTTTTGTTAAATTTAATTTTTGTAGTGTTCATTGTGTCTAGTTTATAAAATGTGCTGTTCATAAGTATTTAGTAAAACTTTAATGCTATAAGTGCAGTATATTTTATGCAAGATGTACATAAAAAGATGTTCAATATTCCCAAGCGTTCATACAGCTATTAATTACTAATTGCTCTTATACACAAATATTTAAATAAACAGATATCTCAATGCTGAAATGTGATTTTAACACACATATTGCTTTAATTTACAAATGTGAGAACTTCTTATACACTCTATAACAAAAAAAAAAAAAAAAAAAAAAAAAAAAATCAACCGACGCACTAAGGATTTGCCCGATGCAGACAAACATTAGCGGAGAGGAAAATTATGAACAGAATAGAAAATTAAATGATTTAAAATTAAATGATTCAGAAAAATTAAATGATTTAATTCAGATTTACATAGTTATAAAGTGACAAGCTCAATAAGATGTTGACCACCTCTAGCCTGGATGCAAGCTGCTACACGACGTGGTATAGAGTGATACAGCTCTCTGATGAATTATTGCGGTATTTCTTGCCAAATTTGCTCCAGTTGTCGGGATAGGTCATCAACATTCCCTGGTAGATGCAGTCGCCTTCCCAACATATCCCAGACATTCTCTATTGGAGAGAGATCTGTCTCGCCAAGAAAGTGTTTGACAAGCTTATAAGACAGTTCATAGCAACACGTGCTGTATGTAGTTTGGCATTATCTTGCTGAAAACTAATGTCAGTGTACTGCAAAAGGAACGGCAGCAAAGCAGGTCTCAGAATGTCGTTGACGTACTGCTATGCTATAAGTAAGATTCCAATGACGACTAAAGAGTAACAGCTATCAAGGGAAATGGCACCCCAGACCATAACTCCTGATTCAGCTTTGTGTAATAACTCCTAACTCCAGACCATAACTCCTGCGTGGCGTGCAATTGTGAAAGCAGAATCGGCAAGCGACACATCTTCGTCAGGACATAGTTGGAAGCAGGATTGTTCACTAAACACGTATTGTGTTTAGTGAACAATCAGCATCATTCCAACCGGATCGAGCAAAGCACCACTGTAATCTGGCTCGATAATGTGTAGGCGAGAGTAGCAAGTGGCGCAGGGGTT
This sequence comes from Nephila pilipes, assembly GCA_019974015.1. Classification (NCBI taxonomy): domain Eukaryota; kingdom Metazoa; phylum Arthropoda; class Arachnida; order Araneae; family Nephilidae; genus Nephila; species Nephila pilipes. Next base: position 186,608 of record BMAW01045606.1, read on the forward strand.
AGTACGAGCACAGATTTTGCTCTATCAGCATCTGTGAATGGGCTTACTCGTGTTGGGGTCGTCTGTCTGATAGTTGATAACGATTAATAAGGCACTGTGACAGCTGATCTGACAATCACTCTGTCCTCCAGAACTGCTGTGGCCCTAGGTCGACCACTACCATCATGATGCTTAAATCTGTCATTGTCCACCTATTCTTGCTACCACCCAGCCGCTTCTCTTCGACCTATATGACGAGTGATTCTCTGATTTTCCCAACCTGCCTCTTTCAATCCAATGATACGACCTCTTTTAAATTCTGACAGTTGCTCGTAATGACCTCCATTCCTTCGGCGAGGCATTTTTTCAGTCACTGAAAGGTATCCTAAATCGCAATGCAGCAGAAAATGTGATCATCAGATTGAGAATCTTTTCTTATATGCACATGCTGAGTGCGCAGTTCCGATGTGCTGTAGCTTCCGCTACTCATTCTTTACACCAAACTTTAATCATTTCCATGTTTGTTCCGAATTACTTCGCATACGAAATTTCATTACAATTGGGCAACTCGTTCTTGGTGCGTCTTTTTTTGTTTTTTGTTTTTTTTTTGTTATAGTATATGAATGACGTAAAATAATCTCAATTTTCGATGTTGAATGCGTCGAAGTTAACTTAAATACCTGGACAATAGCCAACAACCAACGTAAGGGAGATGTAACTTGTAGCTCATTTAAAGCAATTTATGACGGCATATATTACTATTTTGAAAGTTAATGATAAACTCTATAAAACATTTTCTGCAAAGTTGTATTGGTGATTCAATTAGCAAGGAAGCTGATAATAGTTATGTAACAAGATTATGTGACCAAACATCATTAAGTTAAAAACTTGACCAATCAATATGGTTACCATTCATACCATTATCTGATTTCCTTAGTTAATTACACTTTCTTTTGCACATACTTATAATAAGATGTTTCGATTTATATGTATTTTAAGGGCTCATGCTGCTATAAATATTATCTAACTATCGATAAAACAATTTATTATTTTATTTCAATAGAATTATTTTGTTAAATATATGCACAAATTTCATAGCTTTAGCCATGTTATTTAGAGAGTTATATAATTTTACTTTAACAATCCTCCAAAATGTTTGATTGACCTTCAAGATATTAAACTGCTTCAGGATCAATATAAAGTTTTGTAATTTTTTATGGTTTTTTATAATACATGTTTAAAGTTTGAGTGGAATAAGGATTTAAATAAATTTCACAAAATTATATGCAGCTGTTTTTAACTCTTTTTGCTTGTATCTAAAAAAAAATTAAAGTTTAAGGAATACTAGAGCATTTAAATTCATACATAGAATCGAAAGAAACGCTTCTGAGAAATTGAGAAAAGAAATGTCTAAAGAAGTATGACGGAAAAAAATTCTTGCAAAAGTAGCAGGAATTTCGAAATAAAATGCTATGAAAAAAATTAAAAAATTACTATAAAAATTTTAAAATGTAAAATTTTTAAATGGGAATTTTCTAAAATATCTAATTTGTATTCAAATATAAACATTTTCATACAAATATCGAATTAAAAATTTGCTCTTAGGGTATTGAGGTCCCTTAATTGTCATCAGTGTTATATAAATGTATATGATCTTGACTAATGAGAAATTATCGCAAAATTTAAAAAAAAACTCTTTATACCTGATTTTAGTTATGCTCACGGTACATGAATAATACCAAATATTTTAAACAGCGGCAAAATATGCTTTCTCAAGTTCAGGTTCAGACGCCGGCAGAAAGGAACAAGAACCTCTTCTACCAACCTCAGAAATACAGCACGGCTAAATATATCGGTCTATCGGATAGAAAAATATATTTTATATACAATTATCACTTATACATTATACGTAAATCTCATAAATATAATTAATTTCTTACTTGAAAATTATAAATCTTTTATCTTCAGAGTTTTTACCCAATGCTTTAAGGTTCTGAAGCAAGAAAATAATATTTCAACTTAATCGACTTAAAATTGGATCACATGACGTACACGATCCTTTAGAAATAGGAAGTAATAGTATATAAAATTGAGAAATGTAGCGAAATAACAGTAATTTTTGAAATAACTGCGTTAAATTAAAATAAATTTTATCATGTTCAATAATAAATTAAAATGAAATTTAAAAAAAGTTTCTATGCATTAGATATTGAAAAACAAATCACGTCACCAAAGATACTCTTTTCTTTGTAATGCATAAAGTGGAAATAATTTTATTTTATTAAGTATATTACGTGATCTATTACAAAAGCATCTTAGTTGGTTAATAAAGATAAACCAGAATTAAAATCATTTGATTTCAAACCCTTCTAAAAGGAAAGCCAAATTAAAAAGAAGTTCAAGAAGGAAAAAATTGACTACCTCACAATGATCTCAAAACTCTGAATAACTTCATTAATTTTCGGCCATTTCTTGATTAGTGATTACATATGATTTAAAGTAATACATAAATCTATAGGTAAATTAAATACTCAATTTTTATATAAGTTTTATTTCGGCCCAAAAAAAGAATTTACAAAAAATTATTTTGACAGATTTTTGAAAATTATGTCATTATTAGGGAAAATAGGCAGCAAACATATACGCAAAAACGTTTACGATAACATTTTTAACATAAATTTCCTGATCCATCGAAAAACTGTACGGAGAACACGGCAATATCGTTTATCGCTCCGACTCCTGGGGTGGGAACGGTTGGTCGCCACAGTAACGATTGGTTACTTCTTTCGGACTCTTTTCCTTAATATAATTAAATATAATAAACTCTTTAAGTGATTAACTGATCCAAGTCTGTTCCAACTCAACTATTTATTTATCAATTACTGTAATATAATATTTAATGGGTTATAGCTCTCTTTGAACTTTAAGATTAGCCCACCAATTTAAATACCACTGAAATATTAGGCTCTTACCAAACTGTTTCAGTTGGGTTGCTTTATCTATCAAATCCTCTGCGACAGATATAGCCAGTAAATACAATTGATATTATCGGCCTCTTGTTAGAGCTATACTCAGAGTAATCCACACTCTCTTCTATCCTCTAAATTTCGCTTTACTTATATATCATTTTATCTAAACTATTTCACTTTATTTCCATCTGCCTCTAATTAGTACAATCACGTTTCATTTCGGTTGGGAAGAAATTGTTATTTCGTGCAATCAATTTCAATTAAAGTCCCCAAAGTTAATGAAGAGGAAATCGCAAATAGCCGAACGTCGCAGTTTTAAGATTCACAGTCTATAATTTCGACGATATAGTATTTCATAATTGTCTTTGTTTTACAAAACAAAAATTTCTTGTCACATTCTTTTAAATGAACATAAGATGTTCTTTTTTCCCCTTCAGAGTTATAACATTTTTCGTTAATCAAACTTATAATTTGCTGTGAAACATATTCATCGCAAAGAATGTTCAATTATAAGTACATAAATATTCTCGAAAAATTGATTATTACTTCATTTCATTGTTAATTAAAATAGGAAACAATATACAATTATCAAAGCATTAAAGAAACTCTTTTAGAGACAGAAAATGCGTGTGAAGTGTTTATAAGTGTGAAGTTTGCATACTTCGGCTTATTATTACTATTCAATTCTAAGTGTAAAATTTCACATTTTACACAATATTTTGTCCTTAATCTAGTTAATTAGTGGATTACATTTAAAGTACCCGCATTTAATTAGTATATGTACAATTCATTCACTGAAGAAACATAATCAGCAAATTTTGTTTGAGACAACAACAGACAACCTGTTTCGTTAAATATCTGACTCTTTATTAATTGTGTAAAATATGAGACCTTTTGTTTTTTGAAGGATTTATATGATTTTTTACTACTAGATAAAAAAGAATCAATGAGTTTATTTAACATTATTAAAACATTTGTACAAAAAACATACATATTTTGCTGTCATATTAACACACGTTATATATATATCTTAAGTAAAATAAGCTTTACTATAAGCATATTATTAAATATAAAAAAATAACTATCATTTACAAACTAAGGCTAAAATATACATTATATCTCAGTATATAAATCTTTAATAATAGCATATTTAACGAGAGAACGATGCTTTTTATTAAACGTACATTAAACAGTTCTGTTTCCTATGTATAACAGACACGCATGAATCCAGCAGTACTTTAACAAAAAGACGTAATTATGTCTTAATAAAGTAGAAACAGAATGTAATATATTTATCCTACTAATGCACATCTTAGTAAAAGATGCATTAATTTTTTATGTGTGAAATGGTTTCTTTTAACTAGTAATTTCATAAGAGCAACATTTTTCTTTTGTTTTAGATTTTTTTCGAGTAAGAAAGCATTTAAGTGAATAATAGTACCAAAAAGTATGTCTGAAAAAACATTTTTTTGCTTAGGAAAACATGTGGAGAAATAGTTTTTGTACTTTAATGATATAAAACACGCATACTTTTATATTATAAGAGTAACTACTTTTCAAAGCAATAAAGACTGTTTTCAGAGGGAAAATTTCTATTTATAACAATTCTAAGGTTCTAAATTTAAAATAGCTTATTTGAATAACATAATATAGAATATCTAAGAAAATACAATAGAAACTAGGCTTATACAGATAAATTTCTTGAATTCCCTGTGATGTATTAATGAAATAAAATAACCAATGAGAACAAATGATTGAAAGAGGAACATGTTACGTAAAAAGTCCGAAACCTCTTTTCAAGGAAAGTTTGTATTTTTTATTTTCAATATTTTTAAATTCATACTATTTAAAAGAACTGTATTGCTAGATCATCATTAAAAATCAGAGCAAGAATTTTTTTTTACCATTCCTCTTTCAACACACTTTTGGTAAAAGCATTAGAAAGCAATTGCAGTTTGAAATATTTTTCAAGAAATCATCCCAATAGATCTCCAATCCTATTAATATATTTAGTACTTGTCCACTCAGAGGGAGACATATATTAACTGTGTTTTATTTTTATCGTTTTAAGCATTTCAAATTAAGTTATTTAGTTAATTTTTGGGGGATTCAAATATTTTTATTCCTTTTCACGACATCGTTTTTTTCCCTTCAGAATTAATTTCCTAAGAAATAGCGTACAGATTGTAGACAAAATAAAGGATGAACTTGGAATTTGATTCATTTTTTTATTAATGTGATTTAATATACTGTGTGCATTATGAACAATTATAATTCCCCGTGAAATATATGTATTTAGACCACTCACATAATATGATGTATTTTAAACCATTCCTCCTGTAAAATTGCTCACAATTTTGTTGGTGATGAATGTCAAAGGAATTCATCCTTTCACAAGATATTCCCATAACGGTTGAGTAATGTTAAGGACTGAAAGTATCATTGTAATTGTTTCATTTTATCCTCATGTTTGTTAATTGTCATTATGGACGAAATAATTATTTGTCTGAAATAAGGGGCAGCTATTAGGGAACATTATCTGTACTGTTGGATGTATACAATCCTCGAATACATTCTATACTCCAAGGTTTGCGTTGATACCCGATTCCACAAAATCACTATTGGTCCTGAAAGTTGCCAGGAAATATCACCTCACAATATCAAAGTTCCACAATTGTACTTTGACAAGATTTTAGGATGGAATTTATTTGCTAGACGTTGCCACACATAAGATCTTCCAGAATGAGATACAAAGTGAGAGAAAATTCATCAAACCGAATTATTGTACATACTTTCAATTATTCAGGTTCCTGTTTTGATGCTCTCTGTATCTTTGTGTAAGTTGCTTTTTGTAGAACGACCAAAAAATTGATCTATGAAGTTCGCAGAAAATTATTCTGCTTGAAATGTCGATCTTCTTAATCTATTTTTAAATTTGATGTTACATTCTTACTTGATATTTACGTTTTCAGAAAAATAATTTGTGTCAGTGCTCCCTGATCTCTCTCTTATGACTTCCTTTCTGTCCACAGTTTCTCCTTTAAGAAGTAAAACTTTTTTTGACATTTGAACATAATTTTAGGCACAGTGTCTTTAGCCACATAAGTAATTTCAACAGTTTTAGATAATAAATCCCCCATTAGGTGTTCCTCAATAATATATCTTTTCTGGATATTGCTAAATGATCGTTACGTACCGTGTAATCACTTCCTGTTAAAAGGAAATATTTAGCTTTTTCCTAGAAAGTCTGAGAATAAAAAGTTTGATTTACGACCGATTTACTAGTTATGTGAACTTTTCCTACATTAAAATGCCGATCAGCAATAACAATACGGAAGAGTGGATAAAAATATAATTAATAGTACGTGTTCTAAATTTAGAAACTCACTAAATCCATTAGTACAGCACATAAAATATGTGATGATATCTATGATTATAACTGATCTTATTTGAACGTTTGAGAATTTCAAACTGTTTCAGAGGAATCCTTCAAATAAAAAATGTTTTGCCATAGACTCAAAGGGACGCTCCTGTCTCAAGTTGGCAAACAAAGATCTTTTGAGTACAAGAATAGTAATTATTCATCTCTAATTAAAGTTCATATAAAAAAGGCACTACTATTGTTCAACTAAAGTGTAAATGAAAAATATTATAAGAATTATAGATATTTATATATTTCATCAACATTTGAATTACAATTATAGGCATTATAAAAATATTATAACATTTAACTCATTTCATGATTTACCTTAGGCCATACTGGAGGAATTTTTGTGCCTTCACTTAATTGTCCGCATGGCGTGTGGACAATCTGATTTCTCTATAGCTTATACAGTATTCATTGTAATTTTTTTTTAAAAAAATTATGATTAGTTAAGTTGTATAGGGTAAATAAGTAAGTATAACTGAAGTTAATGTAATGAATAAGAAATGCAATTTTTATTTTTTATGCACAGCTGTAAACTCAACTTCCCTGTTATGTGATCATGAAGGAAGTATATATGTAACTTACAAATAGAACATCCTTATTTTATTTACAGAAAAAATTGTTCGAAATGCTTAAAATTTCTTAAAGTATTGATGTTCATAAAATTTTCTTACTTACAAATGTAAAATGAATAACAAATTGAATAAAAACAAATTTAAATTTTTTAATCAAATTTGTAAAAAAAATGAAGTATTTAAGCGTTTATTATCTAGTGCATGAAAGCATTTGTATAAAACTCTACAGATAAGCACAAATTTATATAAACAAATTATTTCAAAAATTAATAATCATCTTTTAAAAACTGATCATTAGTTTCCTTTCGTGTGATAACTTGTCTTTCTCAGTTTTAATCAAACACGATGAGGACGAAATCAGAAATTTTGTTACCAATTATAAAATTTTATTTAGGAAAGTAAATATTTATATATTGTATCTCTTTATATCGGATATAAAGGTATACCTTATAAAACCATATTTATTCTACGTGAAATTTATTTAAATATGTAAATAAATGCATTTATGCGATACTTTTAAGGCCTTTGGCAGTTTATAATTACTCAAGAAATAATCAAACTGAATATGAATCCTATTTATAGAAGGCAAACAAAGATATCTGCTTTATGAGCAACAGATGAGCTTTTAAAGAAGTTTTATTAAAGTTTCCTTTTGGACAATATGTAGTGTCGTATTCCTTTCATTACTGTGATAACAAATATAAGGCTTTGTTGATTCTGCTCAGGATATTTGTAAAAAACCCATTTATCATTTTTAACATTAAAAGCTGTTAGATGATTTTGGTAAAGAAAAGAATTTTTCATAATACGAGGTTGAAACAATACAATGTTATTATGGTAATTTGTAGATTAAATATTAGAAAAAATAAACAAAATTGATATTCATATTAAAAAATGAGCAATTTATATATATATATATATATATTCTTCGTGCAGACTGATCCTGGTTACTCCGAAATCCGAGTTAAGGATGCAGCTAAATAAACTTTTATTGCAGAATTATTTAAACTAAAATCAAATTTATATTTTTGTGTTGAAAAGCCTCTATTTCACCAACATCGCTTATTTCAAAGATTTTAATTCTTTCTTTATATTTTTTACTTCATTTAAATTATTATAATTTTAGTCAGGTATGTGGAGCGGCTAATTATAACGTGATTAACAAAATTTAATCTCTCAGGGAAATAAAATGCGAAACGGCCTGTTATATTTTGATTAATGAATTTCTCTAAACATTAATTTTATGTGGTAATTCTACATTTGTCTACAGGCATTGATGACATAGCTAGAATACCATTTAATGACTCAACCCAATTCAACTCTCAACTAAGAAGAGAATGGATCTTTCACGTGGATTCTCATTACGAAATTCTATTCTATTATTTATTTAAACTTGGCTTAAACAGTCATTAATGTAGTATTCTATTTATGTTCTCTTTCAGAATGTTTGATGACGTTTCATGCGAGGCAGAAGCAGTTTATAATATATTTTGGACTTCTTCGCTTGTAATTTTAGTTGTTAAAGTGATAAGCATTTGTTAAATAATAATTTTTAAGCGAGAAAAATATTACGTTATAAATGCAAATTCGTATAGTTATAAAATGTTCATTTATAAAAATTAACACCTACTGCTTTAAAATATGATATAAATGTAATATCTCCCAATAACATGTAGACTTAAGAATCCACGAAACATTTTAAACATGGGAACAAACATTTCCTTCATATTTAGAACCCAATGTATGCAGCAAAAAATATAAATGTTGTATGAATGGCATTCTAAGACTATAATTTTCTTGGTATTTTCGAAATCATATTGTTTTGCTTTTTATTCAAAATTAATATAAAAAAATTAAGAATCAAAAACATTTACTTTCCCTTGCAACTACCGATTTAATACTTTCTCAAAATATCATTCAGTAATAGAATAATTTTATACTTTTCATGCAGTTATTAATTATATTTGTTTGAAACAAATCATTTGGTACTTTATGATAACTCATTAGTAAGTGTAATGTATTAAAAAAAGTTGAAAATTGTCATTTGATAGTTCCGATTCTCACTTGTGGTTTGTGGCATTATTTTCCGATTCAATGTGTTGTAGTCTAAGTCTGTTATAACTAGAGTTGTGAAACGGCTTTAATTATCACCTGAAGCCGGTTTCTTTACTTATAAGATCATTGGAATTTATAATGATTTAGTGCAACTTCCCTGCAGCAACTGAAAAAGAGTTAATGTATGGCTCATCATATATAATATATTTCAATAACAATAAACTGTTTTTTTAGTTTTATAGTACATTTAAATTAATTTAACGACCGCTGTAAACATCTATAACTTCACACCACCGACAGCATACATACACACGAGATATATAGTTGAGGCATCCTAATGGTCATGCTCTCGAACACGCGATCTGCGTTGCTTCTATCAAGTAGTGGACCCAAGTTTTGATGTCATTAAAGATCCGTCACATAATGAGACTGACGCAAATCAAATCTGTTGAGGCTCCAAGTCCTCTTGTTGGAGTAGTATGGAAATTTAGAGATAGAAGTGTCAGTTCAGGTGTCATCGTCATCATCTGATTAAGACTCAAAATTACGATGCCTCAATAGCCCTCGCGCTGCTTTTAAGTGCATTGGTAATGAACTATAAACCAATTGCTTGACTTTAAATAGGTGTGTGTACAAGAAGACTTACGAAAGAAATAAAAATACAAATTAAAAATACATTCGAATTGAGTTAATTTTTAGTTTTCTTAAACTGATATTACTCGAGAAATAAATGATTGATTAATTAAATGGAGTTTACGTACATGCATTTCTTACTCTTATCAGGCATATCGGGCACATGATGTATTACACTTTGGTGAAAAGTATTTCAGGTATACAAATTTCTTCCTTGAGGCTGTTCTTAAAAGCTTACAGAAATACTTCCGCTTCGGATATGAAGTTGTTTCTCTTTCCTCTTCTTTCACGAAATTCCTGGTTTTAGGTGGACTTTTTGTGAGAATCATTTCGTTTGAGATTCGTAATATATTTATTGTTGCTTATGATACCTCTTGTGTGTGTGTGGTATCCATTTACTACCTTCACATTTAAGTAATTTTATAGATTTTAATATTAAATAATTCTACACATTTTGGTATTGATTTTAAATAATTTTTCTTTTACTTTGGTATTGATTTTAAATAATTTTTCTTTTACTTTGGTATTGATTTTAAATAATTTTTCTTTTACTTTGGTATTGATTTTAAATAGATTTACTTTTACTTTGGTATCAATTTTAAATAATTTTACTCATTTTAATGTTATTGTACATTTATTTATCTATTTTGATCCCTTTGGAATACTTCCCTTCTTAAAATCTAACGATACGATCTTTTTTTAATTCCTTTTTTGGTTTTCAAATAACATGAGAACCGAAGATGTAATACAATCTGACTGTGATTTTAATGCAAATAAATATTATATCATTTTCTTTCAAGACAAATAAATAATTGTTCTCCTGCCATCGAGGTAAAATTTTTATACTTTATATTTTGTATTGTAAGTACTTTAAAATGTTGTACTAGTTTTCTACTGAAATATACCTGATAAACTAATCGATTACATTTAATTAACCTTCCAGCGGGAGAGCCCTCTATCCTATTGTGAAAAGTTCCACGTATTTCAAAGAGACGCAACTATATTTAAGAGTATTAAAGGTAAAATTTAGTTCAAATTAGTTAATGACTAATAAGTACATTTTAATTAAGGGATATTTACTTAAGAATAATAGGAAACAATGTAAAACTAAAACATATAAGCACTATAAAATGACCATATGTTATAGAAATTGCATGAAAATAAAATAAATAAAATTGGTGATATATCGATTGGATATTGCATTTCTTACAAAAAAAGCTTTTAGATAATATGGAATTTTAAAAAAATGAACTAAATTTAGATAAAAAAAAGAAGAAGAAACGATTTCATGGTCATTTTATTACATTGTCCATTCTCCACAATTCTTCAAGGTTAATTTTATTTCCATGTTAAACACTATCCAAATAAAGAAAGCCCAAAAGAATTTTTATTTCTGCTCCATCCATATCTCTGGGATCCCTAGGACGAGAGTAATTAGGCTTCACTAAGCAAATATACTTATTAGTCTCTTCAACAATGCTTTCGGTTATGCAATCAGTAATGAGACATTTTCATATATCCAAAATATCTGTTAAATCTTTGGCTCGCTGATTACTCTAGGAATATGGATCCATATATTGCTTGGTTTTCGTTTAGTTCTCTTATATGGATTTTACTGCCATTTCCGTGACTCGATAATGTTTCTGTTTTTCTTAAGGTGGGCTATGTAGGCATCTGTAAAACTATTATCGTTATCTTAATCTTTCTGAATTGCTTGCTGCACTCAATTCTGATTCAGAATCATCTTCTGTTTCTGAAATGTGCTCTTCTTCATCTGTATCACTTTCATTAAAACTATGACCTTATCATCATTACTGTCACATAAAAGTATGTTTCTAATAGTTTCAAGAACATTAGGATTCTTCATGTTGAATATTTTGTTATTAACCTCCGTAACTAAAAAAAAAAAAGAGGAAATAATTTAGGTTTTATGAACAGTTGCATTTATGTGACAAATACAGTGTCTATTCTAATCTTAAAAGTTATTAAACACGAAATTTATACCATGCCATAATGTTTAAGTCCAAAACAAGAAAATATTTTGTGACAACAAAGAAAATTATATGTAACACAAACTTACCTCAACGGTTAAGCGCCTGATTCGTTGCAGAGTCTTATTAACTCCTAGAAATCCAAACAATGACTGACAGGTCAAAAGCAGCTGGAAGAATAGCTATGGATAGGAGCTCGTAGTGCCATCTGATATAAAGATATAAACCGAAATTGATATATAGTGTATCTCTGATATACGTGCGCTATCTGAAATGTTAATATATTTTTGCTTACATAAAAGCAATCTAACTTAAGTTTTAATCTTTAATTTTTATACATTAAAATAATCTCTTTTATCTCGATACATGTCTTTAATTTTAATTGTAATTTTTTTTCTGTTCTGTATGAAAATAATGCAAGTTATCAATTAAGCTCTCTAATTCCTTAACTTCTGCTTAATTATTAAAAACATTTTCTGTATTTATAAAAGTTTTAATAAGGCAAATATAATCCTTTGACAATTCAACTAAAATTTTGATTTGCAAAGATGGTGATTTTAAGCCACATAGTTTAATATCTCTAATTCTTTTTTAATTAAAACTGCTAAAATTCATTTTTTATTCGTAAGTCTAGTAAGAGTAAGAGAAAAAAAAATTAATTAAAAAAATATTTTTGACAAAAAAAAATCCGTTTTATTTAGTAGATTGAAATCTGTGCGGAAGGTTCACCATTTTTTTAATTTAAAAATAATAATGAGACATTACTTCTGTGTAATCAATTATTAAGTTATTTATTAAAATTAATATTTAACACTTTTTTACTTAAGGAACACGCACAACTTTCCTGAAAAAGTTTTTTAAACTTAATTGATTATTTTGAAAAGGCCCCATTTCCAATTTTTCACAAATTAACTTTTGGATAGTTTCTCAGTTCTTTAGCATCGGCTCATGTTTTCTATATGAAAATGGTTATAATTTAACTAAGCGGTACCTACCCGCAGTTCAGGGTTTACTTTGAAAATGTTCATCCTTTAGAGTGGGCTGAATTGATTTAAATAAAAATAATTCAATAATTTGTATACTGAAAAACTATTGTGTATAACTAAGGGTCTTTAAAATTTCATGTTGTATAACATTAAAATGTTTTCAAAATAAAACTACCATGCTGTTTATTTTCATGATGTATTTTGTTAATCATGATTAAACTTGGCAAATAATTTAATAATAGCAACACAGATATTAGAGTATAAATGTGAACTTATATTTCTAAGAACAATTTGACAATGTCAACCTTATTATGAAATAATTGCTATATTGAACTGCCATACTAAATCAGTTCTTACAACACGAATAATACTGCATTTCAAGTCACTAATAAATAACTAGTATATTGTTGATGAACTCACGGAAGACAAATCTCAATTCGATCGTGTAAATGCAAGAAAGAATCGTCTTTTTAAAAATAAAATAAAATATTCATTTCTCAATATAGTCTCCTTTTAGGTAACATTTTTTAACTTATGCAAAGTGGCGTATCTCAACCCTCGAAATTCTGGAGAAATCGAAGAGTCAAATCTCCATCAGTGACCACTAGGTCTTGCTTTTCAGACACAAAAGTGATTGACACGAAGTCAGAATTAATCATAAGTCAAATTTGTTTTAACATCGTTACGTCAACGTCCTCAGTCTTCTAACGCTAGTTCATTTTGAACAATCATCGTAAACGTCTCTTATAATCAAAACGATTTAAAATTAAAATCCCTCACTGTAGACAGTAAGGAGCCGTTGAATATTCAACCCATTACATTTTTTATTGTATCTAAATCGAGGACATGGGACATCTTGGGATCTTTAAAATTTAAGATTTAGAGTCAGTTTTGTGAGCTTCCAACAATGGAGCTCCTAACGTGATCTAAACACGCAAACTTACTATTTGATCGCTGCCCGTGGACAACTATCATTTTTCCGTTCTTGAATCATTTCTTGTACATGCCTGGATTACTTTATTTCCACCGACGACTCGGAATCACAAGATTCAGCCTGGATCATCTAAAGGTATCTTCATATAAAGGATACATTCATGCACATTCAGCTATCTATAGTTCTCTGTAGCTCTATGTGAACACTGGTATCCAACATTCATTGTTCTCAGTACAGCTAACTAGATTTCTCTGTGCCTATGTGTTGGACGCTTGAATCCAATATTCTTTGTCCTCAACACAATTATCTAAAATTTTCCGTAACCTTGTACCAGACTCTTCAGTCCCGCACTGTAATTTAAGTGTTAATTTTTGAAACGAGTTGTACAACTTCGGTAGGACTGTTAGATATCTACTGGATCCATCAGTCGATTATGAATTAACTTCGATCTCTACGGGAATTATTGCGACGTCTTGTGATATTTAAGCCTTCTTATCTTGAATCAGGTGAATATCTACAGAACCTCACCATTTCAAACTTGGAATTGACAACAAAAACCAAAGGATAGGGCAAATAATGAATAACAGAAGCTGTACGCAGATGGATAGAACTGATCAAAATTGCACAAAGGATATTAGATGGAATCCATTTAACATTATTAGTTAGAGTCGAATGTATGAAGATAGTCATTTTAGTCAAGTTAGGAGGGAAACTTAAGGTTTGAAAATTTTTCCTAGAAATCTCAGTCAACGTTCTTAGTCCTAGATGGTGAAAGAATTTCACCTGAGTATAACAATACAAAGGTACATTGGTTAGCAACTATAAAATCGCCGTTATCTAATGCACGATTCCATGGAAAATTTATAAGAGCAATAAATTAATTATTTTTGGCTCCTTTCTTGAATATTCGCTCCATGTTGCTCACTTGGATTCCCCTTGAACTAAACCTCAGGACTTTCCTTTGGCATTATTTGAAATGAGAACCAAACTTTTACATAAACTATAACTTAAGTAACTTAGCATTACTATGTAACGAAATAAATAGAAAAATTATGTTAGAAGAATCAAATAAGATAGATCAAATAGGGATATTGGACGTGTATATAAGTACCGAGGACCTTGAAATGTAGAGTAAATTTTGCTCATACAACACTGGCTCCAGAAGATTAATCAGTCGTCAGAAAACTGAGATTAGAGTGGGGTCTATAATATTTGTTTCTGAGTCAAATTCCTTTTTAAAGTTAGAGACAAAAATAAAATTTTCTATGAATCTTTAGTTGAGGTCATGAAGTAGTTTATCTCTACATTTGTATGATTTTTTGATCATTTTAAATATTAAATAAGCTCACTTCAATTATCTTCACTGTTTCTTTTCCGATTGAACTTTTATTACGTTTCAAATTATAGTGGTGAAGCTTTAGCGCCACAAACTTACTGATATAATTATCAATTACATCTTATTTGACAGCCACTACAGGAAGCTGAAGCAAAATTGAGCAATCGACGAGGTATCGTAAGCAAATGCCTGTCGCTACCGAATATAAATTTCAGCTTAAAACAACTCGTCGTTAACAAAGCACGTCTTTCACTGAAGTCTGAGGTTGATCAAGTTTTTACTGTACTTGATAAATATGAGTATATTGTTTCATATTATAATTTACTGTACTCAATACAAAAAGCAATACTTGACTGATTTTGCGAATTTTTGGGGAAATTATATATATATATATATATATATATATATATATATATATATATTCAGTTTAACTCAAAAGAATACCTACAAATATATTGATAAAAATTTTATCAACCCTTTTGTTGATTTTACTACATTATAGTTATTGAAACCATGTTTTAAATCGACCACCAAAATGAATTTTGAGATAAAATTCACTGACACCATTTTTCATTTTAACAAATAGATAGATAAAGTTGATATTTATTTCAGTCATATGTTTCTACTTTTCCAAAATTCTTGAGACTTCAAATGTTTGACGGATGATTTTTCAAAACATTTCTCTTATTGAAAATAACTTAGAGGGATGGTTGCGGATAAAGCGTCATTTGTTCCGTTTGGCAGATAACTATATGAGTAGAACGGGGGCCTCATGAACTTTTGATTTATTATCTTTGAAATGAATGGTTTTGCGATCTTGGCGATGGTTTCAAATTTTTGTAATTCGAACCGTTTCCAAGCAATCAATGTTCTGATTGAAATTTATATTCATTATTAATGATAATAATAGATAATGATTATAGGGTATATGACATCTATTTTTTTAAATGTGCACTCGATTGGAGTTTAAATAATTTTATTAAGTTATTAGCTTAGCTAAATTATTGATTTTTGGTAGCCTTTAACTCAGGTTTTGACAAGAATGATTGAATAATGATAATGTTTTTATTCCTCTTGAAATATTTGCTAATGGTTCGAAGATATAGCGAAATGGGTCAAGACATTTAAAACATAACAAAAACTTTATTTTAATACCAAAAGGTTTGTAGAACTTCCTGGGAGGCCTACTGTTACTGCTCCTATGCTACCGAAACCTTAAATATTCATAGAAATCAAAATTAGTTCATAATCCTTAACACTAAATGTGCAATAATAATTATCATAAGAAACAATACTTAAAAGCTAATACTATTACACATTACAAGTTATCAAAAATCATACACAATATAACACATTAACTAATAAACGCTTCGTGATTTCAAAATGATTCAAATTGATAAGATATTCTAAATGCAAAAAGTGGTAAGAACACTTGAAACAGCTCAAATATACATATACATTCATATGTTTAATAATAATTGGTTTGAAAAATGCTTTGTTGTTCTCGTTTTTTATCCATAATTGAATGTTGGAAATCGAGGCTTCTATTTTTTTCTCCGAATAAATTATTTATAATAATAAGGATAAATAATTTTATAAATTATTTATCCTTTCATATTCTTTTCATCCGGAATGACATCTGACTTCAATACAGTTATCATTGATTCGAAGTCAAATAAAGCTGTTTTACTTCTTCCGTTGACAACAATTTCAGTATATTAGATATCACTTATTACTAATTTTGGTTGGTATAATTTTTCCTTACCTCTGTTTTCTGAAAAAAACTCAATTCGAATTTCAGCCTGTCACAGCTTGATAATATATCTCGGCAACAATTCACTCATGCCGTCTTGTAACATTTTGGACAGTTCTTCGCCAGATGTTGCAATCCGCAAATATAACATTCTTTCGCTGATGTTTTTATTTCTTCCTACTTCAGAGTACAGGTAATTTATCTTGAATGAAAAGGTATATTATTTCCGAACTTGTAAATTTTTCTGTTCTTACCATGGTGGTTGTTTGTTAAATTCTGAATAATCTCTTTGGAAATTTTCTCTCGTTCTTTTTTTGACTCTAGCTCTGACAATTTCATAATTGTCTAATTTTGAGACGCTTTGAGGCATTTTGAAATGTGTGTTAATTTGTCAATAAAATGGTCATACATTTCTGGCGGAGTTCTGCTTTTGATTTGGTGAGTTATTATCAAGTCGCACAACCCTTCAAAAGTATTTATTTGTAAGCCTCGAATTCCTTCATCTAAATAGTTTATCAGTTCTTATGCAAAATCACCCCAAGTGATGTTTTGTTTTTTCTGAAGCTTCACAAACAATTGCTTACGTTTCTCTAGATTAAGAAGAATTGTCTACGTTTCTATCGATTAAGAAAAATTTCTCTCACTTTATCGAAATCGTTCGTCAATTCTTCATTTTCATGCACGATGATTTGTGCAGCATGGTATGGCAATAATTCGATCAAATAAAAAGTTCAATTTTTCTTTTTGATTTTAAATCTTTTGGCATGTTTCTCAAATAATGCTAGATATAAGCTAACAGTGTTGTTCTTTGGATCGAAATTTGGGAGAATGTTTTGAATCTCTGGTTTCGATTTAACAGCGAGTTCTAAATTAGCCGCTTTGCTCATTCTTACTTTTTCGTTTTATAAACCTAATTTCTGAATTTCAAATTCCATTTGTTGCATGATTTTCCTTTATCTCTTTCATCTTGGCATTACTTCTTATATTTTAATATTTTCTTTTCTTCCAGTTCGTTTCTATGTTCTATTTACGTATAGAGCATTTCTCTGACAATCTCTTCCTCATACGCTTTAGTTTTCAAGATAACATCCATCCATGCCGTTACTGTCATGTCTGAAACATTCTCAATGTCCATTTCTCGAGCGACGTATTACAAATCCACTTTTCTAGCTTTCACTAGGAAAGCCACTGTGATTCGAAGACTCTTGGAATCGGAATTTCCACAAAATTCACAATATCCTGGTAGATTGCAACAGTTTAATGTATGATTATGGTTCGAAGATATAGTGAAATGAGTTACAACATTTAAAACATAACTATATTTTATGACAAAAGGCTTGTATCACTCCCAGGGTGGTCTATTATCATTGTTCCTATGCTACTAAAATCTTCAACTGACTTATACTCTTCTCCCTCCCCTACGTGCGGTACTGCCAGCGCAACGTAGAGGAGGCTTTTGAACCATTGCCCGGTAGGTATGAGACCACTGCATTTCTCTTATTTTAAATTGTTCTCCATTTTGATTAATTTAAACATAAGAGTAACTCTACGACCTGGGCTAATTTTTCTTTATTAAATCAACTTGATATGAATTCAAAATTAATTTAGGCAATCTATTCATATTCTTTTATATTCTTGATTGTTGATTTTAACATTTAATTGAATATAATACCTTGCTAATAATTATGTTAACAACCAGAAAATTATTTTCTAATGATATTTTCCCAACGAAAGACCACTAAAGGAATAGAACCCCGAAGATATATGTTTGTGATATTTTACTTAATTACTACATTAATATAAAACGATGAGAGCAATTCCTTTTTGAAATAAATGCAGAAAATCTGCCGCATTCCGTGTGAGATACTTTTTAATTAAATTGCATTATTTTACCACCATACAATATATATTCAATTAATGCAATTTAGATTAAAAACATATTAAAGTATGTTTTCAAACTTAACTATTCGTTATTTTTTATATCAGGTTCTAGTTTACATGCATTTAACTGCTTATGCAGTATGTGGCTTGTGATATAGTAAGATTCTTGGATTGAATAACATTCTTATGAAAAATATCGTAATTTATATACAGGGAAGAAAAATGAAAATCGACGGTGCCATTAAATGAAAAAGCTTCTTTTTTTAACGACAGTTATAAGACTTAATATGACTTTTCTCACTTTACAACAAAGTTTCGGAACACCAAAAGTGCATTCTTTTTCCGTTTCGGAATATTAGAGACCTTTATTTTGAACTTTCCTTTATAAATCTCCGTATAATGGTATTATACTTAAACTTTCCAACTCAGCACGTGTCTCATTATGGATATCGTTTGCAAGCAGCTGACACACAACTCTACCTCTTCCGACTACAATAGCTTAACTGCTTCGCTTGCACCATTACTTTCTCATTTGTAACAGTCTGATGCGATAAGCTAGTTGAATACATTTTCTTAACTAATTCTGTTTTGCAAAGCTATTGTGATTTTTTTTCATTTCTTAACACAATGCATAGAATTTTATCAGAATTTAAATTTACTAGTTTAATAATAATAGAAATTATTTTTCCCAAAGTGATCTATCCTCTTTATAAAACAGTCCTAAAAAGGAGATTTCCAAAAGTTTCAATCTTTTGAAAATCTCCTGTTTAGGACCACTCAATCTTTGAAAGCTCAAACTTTGAAATCTCCAGTTTCAATCTTTTGAAACTTTATCGCATGTTTAGTTGTGCAAAAATACCGAATTTAAATAATGCTGAATTTTTACATGAAGAGGCGATCTTTATTTGTCCCCACATGCTTTTTTAAGAAACTACTTGAATGACAAGATTTTCTAAATCAGTTCTCCTACAAGGCTATTAGAAATGGAATAATGATGGAAGGGGAGGGCGAGTGACTGAAATTGAGAAATGACATCGTAATTTAAACTAGTGTTGAATAACTGCACAAATTAACACTTTAGATGGCGTATCCGTTTCCTAAATTTTACATCTTGTCATTAGATGTAAAAATACATTGTCAGAAATTATTTAATATAATTTTATCTATGGAGTTATACTCAAACTTGCTATTTGATTCAGATGTCATATATCACGAAATACATATCTTGACCATTCTGTTATCATACTCGTAAAAATAATTAAAATGGGGAAATATCAAAGTGTCTGAATAAATTTGCTGGTTATGCTGTACATTGTTCAATTATCGAAAATGAATCAAATGTTTTAAAAATTCTATCATTACATTTCCAATGCAAAAACGTGTAACATTTTTAGATTAAATTTTCAGCGATAAAAATTAATTTTCTTATTTCTCGCCACGTCAGCTGCTTAGTATCTGTAGGTAATTAAGAGATTTACTATTCTTAGATACCCTAAACGTCTTTCCTCTCTCTCTCTGTTGTGCAATTTATTGTCTATGATACACTGGAGAGCAATAAATAAATGTTTAAAATATTATTGTAAACTAATATTCTACGCATACACAAAAATAAAGAAATACAGAAATTTCATGTACATGTTCATTCATTGTTAAAATATTTGACATTCAAATAAGTTTATTAATATATTAGATTGAAAAAAAATGCATTGATGAATCGTAATGTCAAATAAAACGTAAACTTATACACTCATCGTCAAAATAAAAAAATTGCACCTAGATGAAATAATAAGAATGAAATTCTACTTGAAAGTAAATTAGTACTCACCAGCAACAAGAAATATACCAAGAACAACTGAGATTAGACATGACAAAATTTATTGAACGAAATAAAAAGAAACACATATCAATATTCAAAAGGATATTGGGTCGCTATTATTTCTTATCCGTTCTACCACTCGCCATGGTGAGGAGTCACAGACTCTCTTAACGTGCCTTGAATCATCTTATCCCATGCAGATAGAACTTTGGCATTGGATCTTCCTCATTTTGTGGTAGCGAAGGAATGTTAACTGAAACGTGTATAGAATTCCATAAGTTTTCTATGAGTGACAAGCCTGGCGATGTTGCTGGCCATGACATAGTGCAGTGAAATGGTAGCGGTATAAGTGAAAACGAATGTTGTCTTGTTGAAATGTAGGACTGGGATAGGTGTTTGCAAAATGAATCGACACCCGTGGAAGGATCTCACTAACATATTTTTGGGCCATCAAAGTGGCTGTGATTGGGTATCGCTCGAAATCGCATCTCATACCAATACGTCTGGATGTGTGACGAGTGACAGTAAATCATTACAAACTGGAATCATTCTCCATAATGATTCTTACTTTTCCTTTGTGTCAAAAATAAATCTCCTTCGAAGAAGCATTTATTACAAATATGAGTAATTTGCACTATTTGTGAATTAGCAGTGTAAAATATATATGCTTCCTTTTGAATAATCAATATCTTATGCAACAGTGAAAAATTTTAACCCTTTGACTACGGTTTTTGTAAAAAAATGTTTTTGAACTCATGTACTATTACAAAGAGAAAAAAGTGGTCAACAGTACACATTGATAATTCATAATCCTTTTCCTTTCTTGGTTCATTTGAGTACATCTCGCATTGCAACTACATGACTTACAAATTACAGGTATATGATACCCAATATTCAAAAGACTTTTAGCAATTTTAGATGGACGTCCACCAGCACAATTTCTTCGGGTGTAAGGAATAATTATTTCCATAGACCTCATGTGTTCAGCCCAAGGAATCAAAAATGGAAGGAGTCTGATTTTTTTCTCGGGAATCTTTTGAATAGAGAAACCAAGCATTTACTACCGAAGTCATTAGATTGCGGAAACCTTTTCTCCACCCTTTAGTAGAATTTTGCACCCAGTCATACAAACTAGAATTTTTTTAATCTGAAACATCACCTCTCCCCACTAATTCATTATAAAATTGTAGGACTTCGGGCAATTAGAACCTTTTTCTTGAGTCATCCTTGATTATGAGCTGTACGTTCACAATGAAGGGATTGTGACAATTCGATAAAACAATCGCCTCCTTCGATAAAGATAATATCCATCATGACCATAAAGATAAATTTTTCTTGGTTGATAGAAACTCTTTATTTCAGCTTTGTACTGAAATTAAGGACATTTTACCGAATACTAAAATTGAAACATGAAAGACAAGATTTGCTATATGACTAGGATTCCTGACAATGAATTTCTCAGCATTTTTCTTTTCAGTAAAAATTTTAAAAATCACGAGGGTTAAAGGGTTAATAGAAAGTATATTAATTTAGCAAATTTAATAAAATATTTTTATTCGACACTAATAAATGCGACTAAAATAATCATAAAAAATGAAAATATAATAATCATCATAGAATAGAAATATAAAAATTATAATATAATATAAATATAAATACAATAATTACAATGTAATATAAATATAAATATAATAATTATAATATAATATTAATATAATAATTATATTATAATATTAATATAATAAGTATTATATAATATTAATATAATAAGTGTAATATAATATGAATATAATAAGTATAATATAATATTAATATAATAATTATAATATAATAATTATAATATAATAGTTATAATATAATATTAATATGTAATATAAATATAAATATAATTATAACAAAATATGAATATGTAGCACCATAATTTAGCACTACCTTCCATGTACTATTAAACGGTAGGCAGATGGCGCTACATCGCTACATGTTCTTTTTGGTTAGAAGCGCAAGCACGGCAAGTTCGATGGAAGGAGAGAGACTTCTTAGCCGAATGATGGATAGATGTTAGTGAATCTGTGTTTTTTATATGTTTTGTATCCTGTCTTGTGTTGTGAAACGTGTCGAATATTAAATAATATTTGTTCCTGAAACCATCCCGGCTGTTCATTATTTTGTCCTGAAATAACAACAACATTGGAGGGGTACATTGGTGTCCAACGTAGGGCATGACCTATCGTACATTTTTCCCCCTTTGATCAGCTCACTACGTGTGTGCAAGTTTCAGTGTGTGTCATCCCACACTTATTTTGAAAGTGCTTTGTAAAGTGCTCATTTTGTTATATTTGAAGAAATATTATCCGATATTTAAAGTGAAATAGAAGAAATATCACCCAAGATATTTTAAAGTAAGAACTCATCGTCTTTAGAGTGAAGTACGTGATTTGTATTGAAGAAATAACATCCGTTATTTCTATGTGTAAGTCATACTTTGATTTATATAATGTTTCAATTCTAGTTATTTTATTCTTTCCATACTTGATATATTAATAGTCTTCAGAAAATTCTATTTTTCGAAAATTTTAATTTTGTGATTTTAAAGATCTAGTTTCTTGAGTATAACATATATTGGTAGTTTATTCATTTGTTCTGCACCATTTTTCTTATTATTTTACTTTGTGTTTTCATTAAAGTTATTAAAACTATATTGGTCACCCAATTGCAATAATTATTGAAATAAGCATATTTTAAATATTGGAAGATATTATAGTATAATTTGGTTAAGATGATAAGAATGTCACTGTTCTCTTAGTGCTTATAAATGAATGATTATTAAGCATTCTAGCAACTGATTATTTATATTTTGATTATGTGATGTGTAGATATTAAGTGTTTTCAAAATATTATATTTCTTTTATCAAAAGCTCTTATTTGTTTGAATTTAACTTTGTAAATATTTTGTGTATAATAAGCAATTATATATTCTTATTATCACATGATATATCATTGCAACTGTTTCAACTTGTAATTGTTTTTCATACTTTATTTTATACTTTAATGTACCCTTGAATTTCATGAAAATTTTATTTAGGTTTTCACAAAATCTATATATGTGGAATAATTTTGTTTATATGCACATCCATATGAAATTTTCTTTTAGTTATATTTCTGCTACAGGGAAGACAGTGGTTTAATGAGTATTTAATTCTTAATTAGTTAATTAGGAAAACTAATTTAATTTAAAATTTTAATCTTCAATAAAAAAAAACCTTACATTTAGATAATAGTATCAGATAAAATGACATTTCTCTTAAGAGGCAAGAAGATTAACCTTTGTAACTATTTGCAATAGAATTAAAAGTTTCTGTTTTTACTTCTGATGATAAAATCATCGATTTACACAACAAAATCACTAAGTACACATTCTTTAAGGATAATGAGCAGTCTGTCAAAGAAATGTTAGATAACATAGTCGAAGAACGTAAAATGCTGGAAGAGGAAACAATAAAAAAAATAGAAAGGGAGGACAAGCAACTAGCTGAACAGAGAGCATTTGAGCTTGAAAAGCTTAAATTACAGAAGAAAGAAAGGACTTAACGGTCCAGCTGAACTGAAATAAAGATGTTTTCAGTCTGGGGAGAGAACCAACTACTAATACTTGGATAACTCCTAAAGGAATAGAGGTGGATCAAGATAAAATTGCAGCAATACAAAACATTTCTTATCCCAAAAATATTAAGCAGTTGCAATCATTTCTGCAAACCTGTTCCTGGTATAGAAAATTCATCCCAAATTTTTAAGATATTGCTAGTCCCCTTAGCAACATGACAAAGAAGAGTATTGCTTGGACATGGAGTGAAAATGAACAAAAAGCATTCCAGACTCTGAAGCAATATTTAATAACCCCTCCAGTACATGGACAAGTTGATGATACAAAACCCAAAATCTTTTATTATCCGAACAGATACTAGCAGTTATGTCTTAGGTGCAGTTCTTCTACAAGGAGAAATTTCCAGCCGATGAACAGCCAATAGAATATGCCAGTAGTTTCTTAAGCTCTTCTGGGAAAAATTATTCAACAACTGAGCGAGTAGCATTGGCTGTAGTCTGGGCCTTAAGCAAATTTAGAGGCTATATTGAAGGTGCAGAAATTACAGTGTCATCCGACCTCCAACCATTAAATTGGCTAATGAGTTTAATGTCACCCACTGGAAGACTATCCCGATGGGCCCTTCAGATACAATCTTACAATCTGAAGATTGATTATTTTCTAGGGAAATGTAATGTTATTGCAGACATGCTTTCCAGGCCTGGGGCTAAAGATGAAGAAACAGCTTGTGAATTAAAACCTATAGCTATTGATTTCCCTACAAAGACTGCTAGTGAACTTAGGACTGAATAGTCGAAAGATCTTGAATTAAAAAAGATTATTGATTGATTTAAAAATTCCAATATGGGAGTTAACATTACCAATTGGACTGTAAGAGGGTACGTTATGAACCAAGGAGTATTCTACCGGTATTCACAGGCATGCTGATGCTGAGGAAGCTTAATTAGTTATCCCTTCTCAAGAGAGGGAGAGCAGATATTAAAATTACATCATGATGATCCCATCGCTGCGCATCATGGAGCTGATGGGACCTTTTCTAGAATATCCCCAAAATATTACTGGATTGATATGAGAAAAATATATTACTGAATATGTGAAAAGTTGTGCAGAATGCATTAGGTATAAAGCCGCAAATCAGAAACCTGCTGGTCTTTTGCAGATCCCAGTTTCAGCCCAACGATTTGAAAGCATAGCTATTAACCTTTTTGGTCCTCTACCAGAAACGAGTGGAGGCATGAAATCGATATTCATAGTGAAGTATTACACAACAAAATGGGTAGAGATATTCCCATTAAAGCAAACTACTGCTAAAGAATGTGCGGTAACACTTCTAATTGAAGTTTTTCTAAGATATGGATTGCCTCGTCGTGTAATAAGTGCCAATAGGACTCAATTTGTTAGTGCGGTAATGTAATAGTTATGTTATGATTTGAATATCAATCAAAGTCTCATTCCTGTATATCACCCTCAGAAAAATCCGGTCGAACACAAAAATAGAGAATTGAAACCTCGCTTGGCAATTATGGTAGCTAACAACCGTACATTGTGGGCTGAAAAGTTACCAGCTATTAGGTTTGCAATAAACACTGCAAAATGTGTGACCACAGATCACACGGCAGCGTACCTAACCTTCGCCAGAGAATTACGAACTTTGGATCACGTAAGTACTGATCTTCGGTCTGCCATCCATAATGATAATTGCGTACTGGAATTCACACAATATTTAAAGCATTTTGAAGGATATATGTCACAGATTAGAGAAAATATTGAGAAGAGTCAAGATCGTCAAAAACATTTGCAGACAAATCACATAAAACAAGTCCTGGCTGTAAAACTAATGATCTAGTCTGGGTAAAGCTTCACCCATTGAGTAAAGCAAGTCAAGATAGAAGTGCAAAATTGATGCCTAGGAAAGACGGGCCCCACATAGTGCTATCTGAGAGATCTCCTATTACCTCTGTGGTAGCCAGTAGTGACAAACCTGATGAACCTTTAGGTGTTTTCCATGCATCAGCTTTAACCCGTTCACTACCAGCGTATCACATTTGATACGCTCGCGGTGGCTCTCCTGTGCCCAGCGTATCACTATAGATACGATCCGAAATGCCTCCTGCAGACCAGCGTATCAATAGTGATACGCTTAAATTGAACGTTTTATTTTGATTTTTTTAATATTACTAGATGGTGTTACATTACTGCGAAATCTATATAGATAGGTTATTTGGAATGTTGACCTTTGTTATATGATCTTCGATTTCACTTCTGGTTATCAGGAGGAGGGGGGGAGGGGGTTATTTTTAAAAGCACATATTGCCGCGCGGTTCTTTATATGTAATGACATGATTTAAAGCGTGCACTTGATTTCAGTTTACTTTTTTTTCTTTCTTCTTGCTTCTTAGAAGTTCGAAGGATAATTTATGGCTCTTTATGGGGGTTAGTGCTTTAGGCAGGAGATGCTCTCTGCTGTTCATTTCATTCAGTTGGTTTTTATTTGTAGATATGGTCATGAAGAAAAGAAAGTATTTATCTGATATTGATATTTGCTAAATAATGAATCAATCTGACAGTAATATTAGCGAAAATAATCCAAATCTGTACATAGACATTAAAGTAAAAAAAAAAGGAAAAAAAAGGACTAAGGTGAGCCCTTGCTCAAAATTTTGCTTGAAGCTTCAGAATATGTAAGTCTTACTATGCATTAAATATGGACTATGCATTGATTTTTTTTTTATAAATATACCTTACAGTAAAATAAGATCTATCTTTTATATTTATATAATCCATGTAATGGTACATCATTACACCATGAAATTTATGAAACATATGTAAATATATTTTGTATTTTCTTAAAAGTATGATTTTTTTATGTAATTTTAAGTATAAAACATTCAATCTTCGATTAAATCCTTTTTTTGTGTATATATTAAGTTTAATGCATTTTAAATAAGATATGTAAATACCAAAATATTTTAATGAATAGCAGATTTTAGAGGAATTTTTTTCACGAAATAGGCTTATTTTCAAAATTCGTCTGGGTGCAGTGTGACACTCCACGGTATGAAGCCACGGACCCAGAGAAGCACTTTTTTTCTCCCTCCGGTAGCGAAAGGGTTAACTCCTTTTTTCAGTAACACAAACACAGAGACCCAATCTCCTGTAGTGCCTCTTAGGAGATGAGGAAGACCTCGAAAACAACCATTGACTCCTCGAGGAACTGCTGAAGAGAATGCCATGTCTATTATTACAACACCTCGCCGAGACGGCCTTCGGAGGTGTAGGGGGAGGATGTAACACCATAATTTAGCACTACCTTCCTTGTACTATTAAACGGTAGCCAGATGGCAGCACATGTTCTTCTTGGTTAGAAGTTCAAGCATGGCAAGCGCAGGCTCGATGGAAGGAGAGAGACTTCTTAGCAGAATGATGGATGTATGTTCGTGAATCTGTGTTTTATATATGTTTGCATCCTGTCTTGTGTTGTGGAACGTGTCGAATTTTAAATAATATTTGTTCCTGAAACCATCTCTGTTGTTCATTATTTAGTCCTGAAATAATTACGACATTGGAGAGATACAAATATTAATATAATAATTATAAAAAAATATAAATACAATAATCATAATAAAATATAAATATAATAATTATAATAAAATATAAATACAATAATCTTAACAAAATATAAATATAATAAACATAATAAAATAAAATAAAAATAGCCAAAATTATCATAATAAACGTAAAATAAGTATGAAACAAAATTTTAAAGGATAATGTAGAAGAGAAAAGGGAAAATTTAATATGTCATTTATAGCGTTAAATTTATGACTTCAAGATATACGATCATATGCGAGTACTATTTTATTTTGAAAAAAATGAAATATATTTTTCACGAGTTACGTTTCGTAACTGTACTATGAATATATATATATATATCATAAATGCAACTTTTGGTAAGGTTTAAAAAATTCTATTTTTTAGAAAAAATATCCAAATCATATTAAATGAGACGCAACTTTTCAAAATATGTAACTAATATTTTCATTATCTGTGGAAAAATTAAAATCTTGTTCCTATAGTTATTTTCAAATTTGCATATATTTTAATTCATAATTTTTTTAAAAATATGTAATATAAATTGCAAAACTATTAGTACCTTTTGAAATAATAATCAGTTAAAGAGACAAGCATTATGTTTCTTTCATGTTGTTATTCAATGTTAGTGGTCATACAGGTTCGAATTCTTATGTTCCCAACAATGAGGCGAAATTATGAATGCATACAAAATTCATTTTATATTTTATGAAAAATACTATTCCAGATACGCTTTTGAGCTATTAATGATTTTTTATAAAAATGAGTCAATTGTTTTATTTTAGTTGATATTCATCAATCATTAAAATTTATTTTTAATCCATATTTACGAGTAAATGTATTCTAGCTAATTTTGTGTTCTGGGTATTTGATTAATTTTAGATATTCATAAATTTTGATCACGAGCATTATTATTTTCAAATAATATTTATAAGTGATTTTTAGAGTAGTAAATAAATTTGTCCCTTAAATTTATTGAAGTATAATATAATAAAGTATTATAGAATATGCACATTACACACACGCACACACACTTCCTTCGAGGCGCAAGCACTTAAGAGTGCAACCAACAGAGAAAGACGTGTGGTCTGATAACTCTTTAATATGTTTAATCAATAGTTCTATTTTAACTTAGTAAATTCTGTACAATAATATATGGCTTGATTAAATGTCATCTTCTAAAAATCCGCTTTGTTATTGAATCCAGAAAACCCCTAGACATCTTTAAAACGAGCCATGTACCCCATTTCTGCAGTTCGGATTCTGCATATATATATATATATATATATAATTGTAATAGTTCCTTCATTTTTTACTTCGAATGGAAATTTAATGATGCAAATATGTGTCAATTTGATGTAAATATGATGCAAATATATGTCTCTTCTTTATGCTTTCCTTTAAATTCCTTTATGCTTTATGTTGATATATTTTTTATATATTTACCCAAGTTGCAGGATCTTCAATCTTATTATTTTTCATTATTTTTATAAGCAAAATAAAATTCAGAAAACATAGTAATTGTCCACTTCTTAAGTCTGTAAAATTTTACACCATATTTTTCACTCCATTATTTTTTTTACATAATTATCTATTAAGCCTCAAAAGGACAGAAGAAAAATGAAAAAACTACATTATGAAACCTAGAATGTGCTGATGAAAATGGTGACTCATTCACGTAACTTTCTCGCTCAAGAATTATGAAAAAATCAAAGAAAATAATTATTCTATGAATTAATATACATAAATTCTTGTTTTAAATTATGTAGAGAAAAATTATTTGTTTAGCTTGATCGCATTATGGGAAATTTGAGGGCGTTATGTAAGGCTTGTAAATTTAATAGTTTTCATACATTCGGAAAAATGAAAGGAAACCAACATGTGGCAAATTTAAGCTATTTTTTATATTTATTTTAATCTTCTAAAGGGAATTTTATGAAATATTAATTATTACAATAAAATTACTGATATATTAGAAAAATTATCTTAAGTGAAAAGCTTAGAAGCCCGCAGGACTTAGTGCTTCCTTACATGGAACACATACGTATCAAGTTTTCCAGTGACAGCTGGATAAGTGGCCCTTAGCAGCATCCCCCCCCTAGTTTTATCCGGTTAGTGCTTACCACCATCTATTTTCAATTCAGCAGCATCTGGCACATTTAAGTACTTCTTTGTTGTTGGATCCCTCAATGTACTTGGTCTGCCTATCTTTTTTGCTCTAATTTCCATCTAATTTCATTCCATCAAATTTCCATAAGATCCAACAATTTACGACGCGAACGTTTAGTATATATTGAAAAATTCAGGAGTACTGCTGTTTATGTCGTAACTTATAACTGTACAGCCCTAATAATAAATCCATGAGATCTACTCCATCCATACTTTTATTATACATTTCTATGAAAGCAGGTCTTAGAATTTCTATAACAAGTTTTCCTTGCCTGCTCCAATATTTCAGCGAACCTACAGGATCTGCTCCAAGAAATGTTGAGACTACATGAACAGCTGAGTTATCGAATGATATTGTTATTAATAATGTTTTCCTTACTTGTAGTAAGGGAAAATATTCCTCTTAGATCACGTTTCATTTCATTGATAGGTTTCAATTTATTTCAGCTTCTTATAACATATTTGTACATATTGATCCTGTTGAAAACATTTTCCATTCAACAAGTTTAAACAAAAGAGGAATAGTTGTGAATAAATTGTCGAAAAATACTTTATGATTTTTATGCATTATAAGTTTACAAAGCCTCAATTCAACACCTCCAACTGCTCCAAATTCTTTAGAAAGTTCCTGAGATTCAGCATTTGCATATTGACAAATTTCAAAGACATAAACATAGAGAGAAATTCCAGCGAGCATCCAGGAGTTTTCCCCCCATGGATGGGGTTTACCTCTTATGTATTGTTTGATGTTTGACCTTCCTTTTAACAGAATAATCAATTAATCCACTGACAAGTATTCTCCCGGTTTGCAGCTGTCTGCAAACACTCTGGAAAAGTGGTCTAATACTGGTTTGATTTTATACCGCTTATCTTTACTGTCGTGAGATGCATTACCTGGAACAAAAATGATATTTAATCAAATTTTTAACGAAGTTATAGCTTCCTATTTATTAGTTTTTCTTTAAGAAAATGATAATACAAAACTAATTTTAAGGAATTTTATTCAAAGTTGTCAAGTTTTATTTTTTATTGAAGTTGCCCTTTACAACCACTTGTTACTTTAAGCCTCATATGAGGTACTATGGTTTCCAATAGATATGTTTATTTTTTGGAAGTAAACAATTTTAATAGGATCATATTGTACATGTGAGTCTTATAACATAGAAAAAATTTAGTTATCTCATTTAGAAGTATGTTACAGTAACAAACAAATGATGTTATTTCTTCATTCAAATTTTTCACAAAATCAAATATTTTAATTTTCCAAGACTGGTTATACTAAAACAATTTGAGGCCCTATTTGTGGCTTTAATTTATTAGACATGAGACTCAAGTGAAACAATTGAGAAAAAAAAATATTTTTCATCACCGTTTCTTTAAATTATTGTAGGAGCCTCATATGAGGTCTAGATGAGTGAGAATATTAAATATAACTGCATTAGGTTGATATGAAACACTGATGTTGAACTACAAAAATTGGCGTAACTTATTTATTTGACGATTTTACCAATATGGTTGGGATAATACAAAAGCACCTGAATTTGTTTCCTTTCTAAATAATAATTACTTACTTCTTCAGGAAATAACATTTTAAACATAATACCAAATTAGATAAATGTGTTCCTTTTTTTATAAGCTAAAACTTAGAGAATAATAAAGGAATTTTTAATGAAATTTCCTATTTGAACTGTCCTATATTAAATTTTCTTTTAAAATACTTAATCGTCACTTTATTAATATTTTAAAGCAAATTTGTCTTACAAATGATCAGAAACACTCATTTTTCTGATTATGTTTCTAAAACTTTAATCTTTGTTGCACACGAGCAACATTATCTTCCCTGAAAATTATGCAGCAATAACTCATTACTTGGCATGTATTGTATGATTAATAACTTTAAAACTCCTAAAATTTAAGAAGGGAGAATAAAGAAAATATTATAATTCTTTACCAAAAAGAGTTATATGTCTAGAATATAGAATACAGAAATATCGAAGCATCCTTTTTCTTTCAATAAGAGAATGCAGAACACGCAAGAAATATTCCTTATTCAAAAATATACCAACAAACATTTTTCAATTTCAGCATGCAAGCTCAAGCTACTTTTCGAAAACTTTAACAGGAGTTCAACAAGTTTCTGGAAAATGTTCTCCCATTTTTCAGGAAAATATTGAAAATTAAATTCCTTTAGAAACTTTCTTACACATATGTGCAAATCATTTTCAGAAATGAAATCACTTTTTAGGAAGAGAGAAAGAGAGTTCATGACTTTTTTCTCGCAACAAAATCTATTCGTGTTCTTTTTTAAAGAAAAAAGGAAACTTTAGCTAAGTCTCTTTGTATAGAGAAAATAAAATGTTGAGAATAAAGTGTCAAATTGTAAGAAAACTATTTTAAGCACACTGGAACGATTACTGCCGAATGTCTACGGTTAGGGAAGGTTTTGTCTAAAATTGCAAGCACACAAAATTGATAATCAAGTATTTCTAAATATAACTCATATATTTTATACACGATATTTTCAATAGAATGTAAACTTTTATAAATTAATTTAATTTGCTTAGTAAAAAAAAAAAGGAAATGATTTTATAAAAACAATTACTTGTATGCTTCACTTAATCTAATTTTAATAAATAACATGTATCTAAGGCAGATTACTTCAATACTTTTATAATCCCGAATCATACTTAAAATTTGATAAGCAAATTTTAAAAAATAATCATAATTTATGAACACAAAATGGTTTGTAATAAGAGATAACATTTGAAATTAAATAGTAAAACATTAATTATTATTATGCATTAAGTTATTGTAGCTATAAATGAAAAGTATATTTAAATTGTTGCAATGATCCTTTAATGTTGTTCAAATGTATTAGGCTTACCTTTATATGAATAATTGCGATCATCTCTTATTATCAGCTTAAAATAGATTCAATTTAAAAGCAAATATATCTAACTTAGCAGCATTTTGTGAGTGATTGAATTATTCACATATCAATTGTTCTTAGCATATCGTGAAGTCAACAGTTGAAAATCACTTTTAAATTTCTATTTTACGGAGGGTTTTTATTTTATATTTGCTCTATAATTTAACTTTATATCTTATCTAATATGAAATTAGAGAATCAAACAGCTTTGTATTTTGCGTATTTATGTTAGCATTAGCAATAGTTAGAAAACGAATAAATGGATTTATATATTAACAACATCAAAAATTTAATAGTATTTCAAAACTACTTTTTGTTTGCTATATATACATACATAATCATTTATTTTTATTAATTTTTTAATAGGCGTTTTAAAATTGATAAGAAAGGGAGAAAAAAAACTTTGTACAAAACTTTCATGATGAAGAAAGAAAACTTTTATAATTAAAAAAAAAAGAAATGCATTTTATGACAATTAAAATTTTTATTTTCCGTTTGCATATGCTTTTATCTATGTAGTATTCTGCAATTATAATGTTCACCAAGTTAATAAAAAATAACATTTACATTCATTTCTTTTTTATATCATTCATTAAAATATAACTATGAATTTATAAATTAATTGTTTCTCTTAAATAATAATACTGAAACCATACCATGCAAGTAATTATGCTTTCTATAAATCTATTTTTAGCATATTTTTTTCATCTAAAAGAAACAAAATCTACTTATCTTATGATGAAATATAATATTCCTTTTTTTTAAATTTATAAGGAATATTATACATTTCTTTTCTTAAAATTTATTTATATAAAAGGCGCAAAAACTGCAAAAATTTATAATACCTAATTTCTTCAGTTTCATATGATAATTTAAGTAAAAAAATACTTCATAATCAAAGTCTTAGTATTATATTACAATTTCCAGTGACAGAGAAAATAAAATAGTAAATTTAAGAGATAAAATGTTCTCAAATAAAGCGAAAAGAAGCTTTTCATAATGAGTTGGCTGAAAGTAAACAAATACTTCATAATCAATTAAATGCTATTAAGGTTCTTTTTCAGTATTTAGAATTAAATTTTTAAACACGTTATGTGACTTCGCCTATATGTTACAATTTGTCTTTTACCTTTCTTTATGTGTACATTACCATTTAATACGATTCTGTGTAAAACTATTTTTTCAGTAATATTTAAAAAAGGCATTACTAATTTAAAAGAATGTTCTTTAAAAAGGAATTAATTTTTTTTTCAAATGAGTTTTAATCGAATAATACTTTAACTGTACACG
The DNA here is from genome assembly GCA_019974015.1 of Nephila pilipes. NCBI lineage: Eukaryota > Metazoa > Arthropoda > Arachnida > Araneae > Nephilidae > Nephila > Nephila pilipes. The sequence goes on from BMAW01045606.1 coordinate 220,523, forward strand.
ATTAATAGTGTTATATGGTTTAACTTGCCGGAATATTTGTTATTCCCTCTGAATATTCGTTACATAATTTTTAATTACAAAAAGTGATTTTAGCTGAAATCGAGAATCTATCGATTTCTTTTGAGATAAAATTAATGAAATCGAAAATGAAAGAAACTGGAAATATATATCTGCTGATATACATGATCCAATAAGCATAAAATAACATATTGCTTTTCACGTAAATTGAGATATTTTTTATCTAATTTTTGTTGGAGTAGTGACTGCCACCCCAAATTCCCTATCCGGAGTGGACAGTTCTTGGCTACATGAAAACGATTTTAGTTTTTATTCTAGGAAACAACAAGTGCAAGTGTGTAGGAGGTGGGAAAAATGAATCCCTTCTACCAACTAGAGCAAACAAGAGCAGAGTATGATATACAAGTGAACACACCAATTGAGAGTGAATTCAAAAAAGGGAAGAACAGGAAAAAATGCTCAATTCGTAGTGGAATTGAACGCCCCACAATTATTGAATAAGTCAGGTTTTAATAAGCCCTATTGAAAAAGCAATAACTCTACAATATTTACATTTAAGTAAATTAAACTGAATTAATTATCAAGAACCGTGTCGCGTTATTTAAAAAAGAACACTCCCGTCATTTGTACAGAATTAAGTAGATAAACACAATTAAACAATAAAAATTATAAAATGAAAAAAAACCCATGTATAGTTTACAAAGAATATATTTAGTCACAGAATGAGCTAACTTTTTAAAAAATAATTATTGAATTATTCATTTAAATATTAGAAATAAAGCAAACAAGAGTATGACAACTGAATGGAAATTTGACGTATTTTTTTTCATTTATTCTATCATTCATTCAGGCATTTGCTCACTCAATTTTCCATTCAGGCATTCACTCCCTCAATTTTTCATTCACGCATTCACTCACTCAATTCTTCATTCATGGCTCTCATTCCTTCACTAATTCACAAACTTGTTTTTTTTTTTTTTTTTTGATTTTTATTGTCACCTGAATTAGAAAATACTTAATAAACTGTTAAATTTTTTTTATTACAGTAATTATTTTCTTGAGAATGCAATTTTTTGGCATGAATAGAAGGAAAAAAAAATATCACATTTATAAAATATTCTTTTTTCATAAGAATTTCTTCTCCAATATTATTATTTAACATATCTTTAGATATAACTACTTATATACTCTGTATAAGGAATTTTGAATAATTTATAATTTGGTTGAAGTTATTGCTAGTCGTAGTAACAACATGTGCTTTTTAAAAACTTTTCTCTATTGATACTTATTAAAATAAGAACAAATCCCCAAAAATTATGCATTATAAAAATCATTAATCAAGTTTTCAAAAACAATATGGAAAACATCTGTACCAAAATTTATCAAAATATAAGAAAAATGTTTCGAGTTATAACGTTTAAAAATTTTAATTATACTAAGAATTTAATTTTTCAGAAAATGGATTTAAAGTTAAAAGTTGTATAGAAAACAAAAATATGTATAGTAAATGCATTCAGACTCTCCCCATCCCCACTCATATTATAAGTCATATTTTTTTTCTTTCTTTTTCTTGAATTTTTATTTTCTTTCAGCTCTAATTTTGTTTCTGTTCAGTTTTAGGTTGATGGTAATGACTGTCGTTTAGAGTCAGCAACATGAATAAGTCAAAATTTTTAAGGGTTTCGAATGTATGCCGCCCATGAATAACATCTAATGCACGAAATAGTTTAATCATTCTCTTATAACCATCATTAAAATGTGTAAAAGATATACATTTTCCCAGAGCAAATGCATTCTGGTCCACAAATATATATTTTGGAGAAATTTTCCACAAGCAATCGCATAATAATTGGAATTTTACATTTTGACATGGAGATATATTTTGAATAAATTTTGATTGCACAAATCGTATTATGTTGATTTAAAGAAATTAACAATGGTTTTTAGGAATATTTCTGCACTTTTCCTTTATTTTAACTTTTAACTCCCCACGCAATAGCCCATTAATATTTACTCAAACTGAATTGCCTTTTCAGGTGCTAGCCATGCATTGCTTGATCCACTCTTGAACAGCTGCGATAAAATGCTGCTATTACAGTACTTTGTGTTCCTGGTTAATCACAAGCATTGCTTCAAATATCAGTATTATAGTATTCTGAAATTAATTAAATATTATACATATATATATATATATATATTGATCGGCCCAGGGATCAAACAAACTTTGTAATAAACAATTTATTTTAACAACAGACTACAAGCAGCTTCATTACAATAAACAAGTACACTAATGCAAGCCCAATTCTCATTCTAAACAAAAGACGCAAGTTGCCGACGTGCTAAAGATAAATACTGGGTAGATGGCGTGGGAGTCGCATGAGAAATAATTATTTTACCCTGAATATATCTTAATACAGACATAAATGAAACATAGAAAACGATAGTTAATAATAAAAATATAATTGACTTAAATATAAGCTAAGTATAGATAGATGGTATTGGTAAGTGACATGGTAATATTATTATCTTATGCAAAATACATATCAATAAAAATTAAAGGAAATGAATATAAACATACAAGAAATTCAGACAACAATAGGAATAATGCAAACTATTCCATAAATAAATTTTTTCTTTTGTGCCTAATCTCTTTTGACACGATTTTAGTTTGCGAAAGCGAGTTCCGGCCGAATACCCTTGTGAGTAATCATTACTATAAAATGGTGAATAAATACTTCATCTTTCTCAAATAGCAAGAGTGCTCGAATGTTAGATATGCACCAACATTGTTCATGTTATATAATGATCCAACAGGATTTTTATTGCAAATGAATTTTTGGGACACACTTGATCTCTTTTTTCGATCCCATATATGTGGCAATTCTCTGACATAATTGTGATATCAACAACTTTACCCGTGTTTATAGATAAACTTCCACATTTCTATTTAATGATGAGAATAAAATGTATTCTTCATTGTTTTCTAGACCAAACCAATTGTTTTCCAAGCATTGTGATAAACACAATGGTCAATTATAAGTAATGTAATTACATATGAAAGTATTTCTATATGGTAAACTCTATTACTAGGTGAATATCTTTCCTTGATGAAGCATTCCTTCAATATTCCTTCAAGCTTTCCACAGCTTCCATTTCTAGTGCACTTCTCTTTTGTGCTGACATTCTCACAAATAGATGGGCAATTTCCATAAAATTTTCTTTTTTTACACTGATGTTTTTTCTTTCCATTACCATAAATGGAATAAAATAAAAAAACCCATTAATTTAGCAAGTTATAATAAAATTTAAACAGCTATTTCAAGCAAAAAGAAAACGACAATTATAAGCAAAAATCTAAGACAATTCCTATAGCTCTTCAAAATAGTAAACAGTGTCTAATATTACCTTTGGTATTTCAAATATTTTAGTATTAATTGTGATTCCAGATATTCCAAGATAAATTAAAAAAGGTTTTTTTTTTAAAAAAAAAAAAAAGGCATGCGCATTCTGTTTTTGACCTCATTCTAGGCCTTTTTTTTCCATTTCTTATTCACTGTCATTGCAGTCCTTACATAAAAATTCAACAAAAACCGAGCGAACCCGGTAATAATGTTTTAAAAAAGGAAACATGCTAAAGTAATGTGATTTTTGAATAAGTTTTCATTTTTCTATACTTACAGATTAAATTAAATACATTTTAAAAAAGTTTCTCAAATAAAGTACAATATTGCTTTGTATAGAAACATTTAGACAAAACAGTATCGTAATTCTCGAGAAACTTTTTAAAATGTATTCATTTTCATATAATTATCAGAATATCATCATTTTTTTCATTGTAGCTTATACAACCCTGTTTCTAAAATTGAACTACAATTACCTTTCTGCGACTGTTTTATGTAGCGTCAAGTCAGTCTTGCGTTGTCAATATACAACAGTGCTTTTAAAAGTACTTGAATTTGACGACATTTTGCGTCGTTAAGATAAGTTTTGGTCATCATTGGGTGTTGCTGTTTTTGAAACGGAGCCACACAATTCAAATTTGACATTGATTCATGAGTTAGTTTTGATTCAGTAGTCATTTGTTGAAAAATTCAAAATTCGGTTGTTCTCGAGTTGTCGACGTCATTTTGTATCTAGTTGTCAACTTCGTTGAGACCCAGATTCATCATTGTGCTCCAGAAATCATACAAAAATCGAAACAATGAACTGCTTTCAGTGAACCTTTTCCAAAGAATGCGAAGATGGTCCCATCGGTCGAAAAGGGTTTTAGGTGCAAACGACGTCATGATCAAGATTACGAGTAACTGAGACTCAGACAGTTGTTTAGTGAGTCATGATGCAATAAAAGCAATCCATCTTTGTTGCTAAAAGCACCATCACTTGAAATTTCTGAAAACTCAGTGAACTACCCTCATGAATATGCGTGTTTTTCCAGAAAATTAAAAACAGAATATGAATTAACTCATCAATATATTAAATTTAATCCAAAAAATTTGAAACGAGTTCTCTTTTAAAATAAACATATTTCTGGGAGGATATGAGTAAAATTAACGAAGAACATAATTAAATAATCAGCAATACAACATTCAGAGTTCATTCCTTACAGAATGTTCATTGTATAAACATTTCCCTGAAGCAAAACTGAAATTGTTTCCGTAAATAAATAGTAGAAAAGATAAGTAATAAATTACAAAAAAGAGAATAAACCTTATCTGTATTGCATGACGTAATTAAGTTATTTATATAAGCATAAAAACTTTTCGCTATGATGCTACATGTATTGTTAGTAAGGTATAGACTAATTGTTAATTATTCTAAGCATGTTTTAATCTAAATTTAATAATTTAAATCAGAAGAGAGTATATTTTATTAATGCATTGACAATGCTATTGCCACAAGGTAAATCTAAAATCTTGAAAAGATAGATTAAGATTCAATAAGAAATCACTGCTTTTAAATAGTATACAATGATTAATGCAGCTTCTAAAATTTTATTTTGATCATTAATAAAATATTTTAAAACGTGCTCTCAGGAATAAAAATGATTTCAATCAATTTTCTGAATGCAAATAATCGAGTTAAATCATATTCCTTTATTCCATGTTTAAAAAAAATATAAAACACAAGATAATTCATGTAGCTGAATTAGCTGTTTCCAAACCATGAGAAAGATTCAGTTATAAAAAGAAAAATTAATGAAACAGCTGTTGGAAATGTATCTTTATATTGAGATTAAAGAGGTTCCTGTAGTTGACATAAAGCACTTTTAAAGTATTATTGCTCCATTATCATGAGACTTTATGCAGTTATTTTTAGTATACATTTTTCATTTCCGAAACAGATTGAAGTTTTACAACCTATTATTAAAGAAACTTTGGAAACAACTTCGAAGGATTTTGATTATTTTTCTCTAGAAAAATATTAATGGTCTTTAATTCTTATTTCAAATAATTCTTATATACTAACATTTTCTTTGTATCATAAACTGTCATTTAAATTATTCTGTTTAAAAAGTATCATTTTCATGTATTTTGTTATAATCATAAAAGATTTAATCTATGTTTATGCACGCGATTTTTAAATCCTCTTCTAAACTGAATATTGCAACAGTTAAAAGAATATAATGCATACAAATTTTTTTTTAGAGAATCATGAGATTAATTATATTTATTTCCACACAAAATTCATTTTAGTGTTTATTAAAGCATAATTTCAATATTAAGTATATTAAGTAAATAAAAAATATATCCTGAATAAAATAATGTTCTTCTTAAACTTAGACTTTTTTTAATCAAGAACTTTCCAAATATAATTTGATTCCAAATGTAATTTCACTGTTTTTTATTCAACATATAAAAAATCCAATATTGATTCTTAACTCAGTATTATTTGATTTACTTTTCTCAAATTATCAGAGATTTATTATTTTTCTTTTTCTGTTTAAATTAACACTAAACATATTATAACCGGTTTGGAACTTTTGCATTGAAAATGCGCATATCATCTTATTACTTTCGCTCATTTGCCTTCATGACTTTTTCTATTAATTATATAGAAATAATATTGTGTTATTTTTTATTTGTATTTCTTTTATTTTGAGTAATACTTGTCGTATACCGTTATCTACCTCAACCATTCATTTGATTGGCAGAAAAATTTATTGCTTTATAAGGTTGTTGGATCAGAAATTATGATGTACATGTGTATTCATCGTATTGTATACAGTTTATTAGAATAAAACTATATTTTACGTAGACATGGCCAATCAAATGGCGAGGAAATATACCACAATATCTAAGTCTTACAGATCACCACTCAAAGTATTTTTCAATAACCTTGATTTAGATGGCACAAATGCCTGGATTTTGTAGAAGCAAATGATAGGAGAAAATATTTCGAGACAAGAATTTTTACTTTAGTTAGCAGTAGAACTTGCCGCAGATTTTCGAGAAGCCGGTGAACAACCAAAAGAACAAATATAAAACGATCAGTGCCGAATTCTACTACAGACTCTTATCAACGTAGGACTTGTCAAATAAGATATTGTAAAGAAAATAAAACCATCAAAATGTGTTCTAAATGTGAAAAATATGTTTGTAGAAAATGTACATTGGGGACACTTTGCATATGTAAAAAAATGCGTTGAGCAATGAATTAAAAATTCTTATTCTTTGTGTTTGAAATAGAAATTGACAATATACAATTTTGTTTAGTTATTATAAAGCTAATTTTTTCAATTCTTTCCTTCCTAAAAGCTACAATGATTTTTGTCATTGAACTTAACATCCGTATTTCATATATTCAATCAGGAAACACTAAGTCCGGTCATTTAACCAACTATGGTAGAAATAGGTACGTGTAATATATAGGTAAGTGTTGGTATGTTTAGTGTTAAGAATCATCATCGATTTTATCAATTTGTTTAGCATTTTAGCGTTTTTCATCGACTTTATCAATTTGAGAGAGAGAAAAAAAGAGTACAATAATTATAATATTTTAAAATGTAAGATGGGGATATCTCTCCCCTCCTGCTAATTTATAATTCATAAAGGGCAACCAGGAAAATTTAACCCGATATCCAAAATAAAAAACTAAAGTTTCCGTTCAAGGTAGTGATTGTTTTATTAACGTCGCACTGAGAAGCACCCTGTGGTCCTTTGGTGGTGGATATCGTCATTTTGAACCTTGCTCAAGAAATAAAGACGATAGCTGAGCTGGCACATCCCTCTTCAAACTTCCATTCCACACCCACATCAATGGGAGGACTTGGGACTTCGACCAGATTATTTATGCGTCAGTTTTGCTATACTATTGCTCTTATGGGCCAACAGGGCTAGTACCCACGACTCGACTATAACATTGCCGGTCGAGAATCCTAGGTCATGATCCCTAAGCTACTGATATTTTTTATTACATTACAATCTTTGAATGCATTTGTGGATAAAAGAATAAGTTAACAAGATGTAATGAAGGAATACTCAGGAAGAAGATATTTAAAATATGTCACTTGGCTATTGTTTATTATTCACCTAAAATATCCTTAATCTTCCCGATTTTGATGGTAGTTGATAAAAAAAAATAAAACGAAAAATAATATTTTAATAGCATTTGAGATAAAAAATATTAAAAAATAGCTAGACCATAGCAAATGTAATTTTTAACAGTAGGATAATTTTAACAAAATCATAATGTGGAGTAGTTTTCATTTTCATCTGATTTACGACGCTTTCAAATTACGAGGTGATTTATTGCTCATACTCTTCGACGAACTAAGAGGGAAAAAATTGGTAAAACTAAGAAAAAATGAAGGTTCTCTTCTGAAGGGCGTTTGAAGGGCAGTCTGTCTAAATTTATGTGAAATGTGAAAAAACCCATTAAAATTCTCTCTCTGCTCTCAAACTATGAAAGACGAGACGATTGCTGAGAAGTCGTCTGCCCAACTTTTTTAAAAGCTTTCTTATAGTTAAAAAAATTATCAGAAGATAAATAAACGTATATTGACTATCATTTCTATATATAGAAAATTTCTTATCTTTGTAGGATACTAATCATATTTATAATGGACAAACCTTCAAAATTATGAAACGTAACAATTTAATTTTTACTCGTAAGAAATGAGTAGTTTTTTTTAGTTCTTTATTATCTTAGGTATTAGTAATTCACTTTTTTTTTTGTCACAAATTTCGTCCAATATTTCAATTATGTTATTGAGTATTTCATCTTCAGAGAATATTGTTTTCATGAATATATATCCTCTTATTTTGAAAAAAATTTCAAATAATTTACAGAAATATGGTTTTAGTAAAGAAGGGTATAGCATTCATTATTTCCACGGAATTTTAATTCTGTCTATTTATCGCCTTAAAAAGTAGGACTTGAAAACGATTTATTTCTTCGTTTAATTTAGAAATTTATTAATAAATTAGAAATTAATTTAGAAAAGAAGTTAGGTCCAAATGTTAAGGTTCCAGTAATATTTAAGAACATCTTCCCAGTTCAGTAATTTTTATTACTTAGTATTATTGTATTATAAATTGTTGCAAACATTCTCAATCTTGCGTGGGTAAATAACGAGTAAAATAAACCAATTAATTAGTTTGTACTACAAACAAATCTCTGCAGTCTTTTCCTAGGCAAACTTTGAAAATTTTCGGCAGACTCACTTGCCTACACTACCGATAATTTCCCAGCAGATCCATTCACCTCTTGCCTATTACCCTATTGATCTCCCGGGTTCACAGCGTTTTCCTGAAACCAAGAAATGATTAAGAGGCGAGTTTAACTTCAAAACTCAATTTTTGGTCCAAATATCATTTTTTTTTATGTTTGGTCTCATGTTAAAATTCTATCTTTTATATTTAAAAATGCATTTCAATTTTGTTTCTATTTAGGTACTAAATGTTACAGCTCTTTTAATATAATTTGATCATGAATATTTCCTGGACTGGAAAGAATATGTAAACAAGTTTTCATTACTACAAAACCCAATATCACAAAATAAAAGGCATCAATGACCCTGAAATTTTATATATAAGCTTTTCAAGTACTTGTACATTGAATAAATTATTCTTGAGATTTTATATTGAGTAAAAAAAAAAATTATTTGCAATAAAATAAAAATTTCAATGACTTTTTTTAAAAAAATTTCTGGTGCTCGAAACTAAAATTATTAACTTCCTACGTAAGAGTTATACCAACAAAATAGCAATTTATTCCCTAGGAAAGGTTACATTCTATATTATTAAATTTACAAAATGTCTATATATTTATTTCCTTTTGAGTTACTATGCTTTAGCGGAAAGTCTTAATTTTCGCTTATATTCGTGTAAAATGCCCTTTTGATAATACAACCATACACTAACAAAACTTTTCTTGGGTGCTTAGGCTGTTTCAAAAATTGTTCTTCGGAGGTGTTCTGATACCTTAAGTCAATAGGTTGCTTCATGTGGACCTTCCGAAGAAGGCGAAGGCCGTCTTTACGGCCAGAAAACTTTTGGTGTCTATAATTGGAAAGACAAAATTAGAACTATTCAAATAGTTAGAAAACGGAAAAAGCTCTCTATCGGCATAATCATGAAAAAATTAATATTAGAGCAAAATGAGTTGATATGTTCCATATTTCGTAAAAATTTAACTACTTTTCGCTTTCATAAACATATAGTTTATATTATATCAATTTTTATTATGTTAAAAATCAATCGAACTCTTTAAAGCTTATGTTACAGAATAACTTACAGCAAATTATATAATTATTTAGTAGGAATAAATTTTTAATATTTTATATATTTGTTTCATCCTTTTATTTTATTGCTTAAGTTTTCATACTTATTAGTGGCATAAGAAGAAATTCACGTTGTATAAAAATTATATTTAGAACAGTTTTATAAATTTGAGAGGTAAATTTTAACATCAAAATTTTAAAATTGTTATTTCACTTCTATTGTATAAAATAGGAAAATTCCATATTTTCATAAAGCAAAGGAACACCAAACAAATGTTACCAATACAGATAAGACCATACATACGTGTCATATTTACTAAAATACATCAACTTATAATTTCCATTAGAATTTAGGATTATGAGACAATTTAAAAAAATATTTGTAAGTTGTAATGTATTTTGCATAAAAATTATGCTGATAATTTATACACAAATTCCATAGATATTTTATTTAAACAGTATAGAAATCCATAATTTATTTAAACAGTACAGAAATTTATAATTTATTTAAACAGTACAGAAATTTATTCAAACTATTAGCTTACGTTATTCTGCTTGAAAAGCAATAGTGTAATTTTTGCATAAACGCATTATGTTCAAAATTATGTTGCATTACGTTATTTAAATATATTAAAAATGTGTGTTTTAATTATAATATTGGAAAATTGTTGTTTGTTACACAATTATATGAAAAATATTCATATCTTTAGCTTGAATAAATAAATAATTCAAAAATGGAATATATTTTTAGACAGCATTCAATTAATCCTTGTTTGTAAAAGTGCCTTTACATTCTAATCTTGAAAAAATAACTCTTTATCACAGTTTCAATTACTGAGAAAAACACTTTTTATCTAAGCATAAGAAAATAAAATTGTAGTAATGAATAAATAACTGTACTTGAAGTAAGAATTTTATTTGTAATTGTAGATGTTACAATTCGCATTATGTCCAGTTGATTAAGTGTTGAATTTATTCCAATTAATTAAAATTCAGCAAGAAATAGAAGCTCCACAATATTTGAACTGTTTTACAAAGTAGCTAATTGTATCAATAATTCTAAAAATGGATGAATTGTACGCATAAATCAAATTAATATTTTCAAATCGTACATTTCGTTGATTTGTAAATGTACTATTATATTAAAATACGGCAACTGCAAATTAACATTTTTGCTATGTTACTATGTTAATTACAATAGTTTTTTACGATTATTGCATTAGAATAGATTAATTCATTGTATAAAATTTCTAATTTTGAATTTAGGAAGATACTAGAAAATTCTAAAAAAAGAAAAACCTGTGCGTTATCTATTTTTTAAAAATCTTCTTGAATTCAAATTGGGTAATTTTTCATATTTCTATTTTCGTAAAGAACTTTCCCTATAAAAGAGAATCATTGGTTATTAGGAACTATCTGAAAGTTAAAATCCCCCACTACTCGGCTGGTGACAAATATGCTACCTTGCCTTTAGTCGGCCTACGCTCAAAAGTGTCAATCATTCACAAAAAAATAGGAAAGCAACATAATTCAAAATCCCATCGTCAACAACATTTTTTTTTTGGATGCACACTTCCTTTAAAGGTTCACATTCTATCAGGCGAGCGTGATCTTTCATCTCGACACAGGATTGGGACGACCTTGAATTTCATTGTATCTGGCTTTAGATTGCATTCCATTCGGGAATGTAGTCAGTCTTGGTTTTTCTGCAATAAAAGCATCTGCATTATTCGTTCATTCGATTCACTGAATCTGTCAGATCCAAGCGCTCTATAACGCCATCTTATCTTTTCATTTTTCCGTCTCGGAGTCTTTCGAATAGTAATGTGTTCATAACGTTACTTAGAAATGAATAATCTCAAAGACTTCGCGCGTAAAAAATTTATATTTAGCGTTGGAGAAGATGATATAAATGATGGAGAATTAGATTAAACTGGGGATGAAGAAGATATTATGTTAGAAAATGTCAGTTTCTTTATGACACACACACACAATAACACACACACACACAAAAAGAAAGAAAGGAAAAACGGTTTTAGTCATTCAGAAGCTGTTTCAGTTAAAATGATGATGAATTTTCAGTTAAATGATGATAAAATAAAAAAAATTCAGTTAAAATGATAATCATTTTTTTTTTTTTGGAAAATAAGCCTTCACAAAGTAGACAAAATCAATTGGACGCAAAAAGGTTAAACGCGCCCGATGCAGTGTTAACAACATTAACAATTATAAAATACAAGTTAGCATTGCAATTTTCTTTCGGGTAAAATTCTGAGCTCTATCACAAACGTTTTGAAAACAACAAACCATATTTAATATCATGAATCAAGAGCGGCAATGAAAATGTAAATATATCTTTAACTCTATCCTTTTTCTACCGTTTTGATTTTCATCAAGTAATTAAAAATCCAACTTTCTAACATTTCATTATTTTGATGTTGAATCAAGATTGTAGTTTTGGAAACCATAGAAATATTCCTACTATCTAATTATTATGAAAATCATTTATAAACACTATACCAAGAACCAAGTTAATAATCCCACTCCAAAACAGGATCAGAGAATCAAAATAAAAAAGAAACATTTAGGAAGAATCGAAAACTAGAGTAGCAATTTGAGCATAAGCAATTGAATTTTGCTTCTAAGTCTGCAACTCTTTCCTCTTACCGATTGCCCGGAAGTATATCAAAGCAAAATCTGGATTGACCAAAGAATAGTAAGGCTGGCCGTGGTTGGGGGGAAAGAAGGATGATATTCCCTCACCGCTTTTGCGGATATCAAAGAACTTGGAAAATAATATCATGATTTTTTTTTTGTTTTTCGTATATTTTCTTTTCATCTGTAGTATACGGATTTTACAAAGAAAGAGAAAAAGAATTTTGTAATTTGCAGAAAAACTGATTCCAGATAAATTTAGAGCTTTTGATCTAAAACAAACTCTCAGAAAAATTCACTGTATATAAATTACTTTAAATGAATGATAATTTTAACGATTTTTAAGACGTAACAGCTTTGTCCATAATAAATATTCAGTTTTATTAATATAAACACAAAGAAATCATGCAATTAATTGCAAAAATCGGTTGTTTATAAAATTTTCAAGACATTTGCATAAACGTATTTATTTTACTTCAATACATTATGAACTTTAATAACCAATTAAGATTTTATATATATGTTTTAATAATATTATAGCTTATGTTTGAACCCATTTTAGTTTCATAAGCATTACATAATTCATTTGATTAAAGTAAACTTTATTTGGTTTGTTTGTAAACTAGTCAATTTTTTGGTATGTTTTCATTTAAATCTATTAATTAGTGTTTACTTCGGTTGTGAATTCTTTTATTGATAGGTGGGGTAAGAGAGAATGGGAGAGAAAGCATACGTATGAAATTTGTGAAGTGTTTTATGTTTTTAAAATTTTGTAATTTCTACTGATTTTTTTTATTTATTTGTAATTTGTGAGAGGGTTTTATATGTTTAGATAATTAACTTCTTTCTGTATTTGATTTTGTAGGCATTAAGCATTTTTAACATTGTGTGTTTATAAATTTTTGTATTGCGTTTTTTTAGAATGCTTACTTTTTTTCATCAATTTTTGATTTAATTAATATTTCTGTTTCTATTTAGACTTTTAACTGGTCATATAATATATTAGATGTTTATTTATGTGTAATTTAGTTCTTTCCAGTTAAATTGAAATTAATTATTATATTTACCTTTCCTTTTTTCTATGTTTAATTTTTTAAATATGCTGATTTTCGGTTTGTTAACATTTTTTTTTTACAATACAATTCACTGAATTATAATGGTTTGATCACCAATACCGGTAGATACGCACATTTTTCCATTCCAAATTATGGAACCGTATTGATTACACAATATTTCTATTATTATTATATTTCTTTTTCTTTTCTTTTACTTGAATTTCTGTTTAATTGTTTTCGGGGTTTTGGTATATATGTATATATATATATTACACAGCTAATTTGATTATAAGCATCTACTTAATATTAAAAACCAACACCTTTCCCCTTTTCCCAAAAACTAAAAATATAACTGATACTGTTTTCTTTTAACTATCTATAATTTCCTGGAGATTAAACGAATACGCTTGACTCATTACGAAAATTTAACTGTCATCCATATAAATACTAAAATAAACTTATTTAATGAGTAAAAAATATTTCTTAGAAGGAACCAGGGAAGGGGATCAAAAAAAAAAAAAACTTACAACTGGGCAATCACGCGATTACCATGTTTTCAGGTTAATTAAAGGAAATTCCGTTCTTGGTACAATAATTTCTTTTCGAATGAAATAAGAGTACCTGGACCAGCTGCAGAGTTTCCGAGTTATTTTCTTAAATGTAAAAGTAAACGAGACTCGGTAAACGTATCGCAATTTGCTGACTTATTTTTCAAACAACACTACATTCTTGTTTTTTTTTAATTCAGTTCTTTCCTCTTTGCTTTCTATAAACATTTTCTTTAAAGTTTTTTCTTCTTGCCTTTCGCTTAAATACTGTTTTTCGTCTTCTTTTTCATTAAATTCGGCATTCAGGATCATTTCCTGCTTGGCTGTGGAGCAGAATGGAATTGAATTAAAAGAAAAAAAAAACCTGAATGGCTTCATTGATGCGTTTTGGATGGAGTTCTCTTCTTCCTGATAACGACGTAACAGGTAGATTTAGAGATACGTTTCATTACTCTTTTCCTTTTTATTAAATAAAAATTGGATGATGAGTAGTAGCTCGTCAATGTCTTTTTTATTTAAAAGAATTTTTACTTTCATTTTTTCTTAGGCATTGTGGTGATGAAAAGTTGTTACGAAATTCGTGATTGAATTAATTTTATAATAAAAATCTTAGACTGTCGATAGAAAGTTCAAAATTTTATTTCTATATTAGTTGATACAAAATAGACTCTTAAGATATTATTGTTTCAAAGAATTGTTCAGGAAAATATATAGTACATGTTATTGCACTATAAACAGTAATTAAATGCAAGATTACATTTAAAATATGTTTACTCAATAATAATTAGCAAGCAATGATTTTCAGCGAATTATTTTGTTTCAAATACTTTATACTTGTTAAAAAAGCATTTTATGCAATATTACTTTTCAACTTATTGAAGTATTTAATTTTATTACTAATTTGTAAGTTTGGTACTTAAAGAATGACATTCGGAGTTCTCTTGTTCCTACTTCCCATTTAACATACATTCTTAGAAAAGTAAGTCTAAGTTTATGGGCTTATCTATTTTCAGAGGGACAAAAGTGAATTTCATTTTATTCTTTGTTATCTTTCCATTCATTGCTTATGATCTCTGCTCGAAATATAAATTGAAAATCATTTCCATCTAGTTTCCGTCTATTTATTGATTTTGAATGCAGTTCAATATGTACCCATGCTAGGAATGAGGAATTGGGTATTAGGAATAAAAATGAAATGGTGTAACTCATTATATAAAATTGCTCGCTGATTGTTTTTCCTATTTCTAAGAAGACCCTTCGCATCCAAAATAATCATTTCCATAACCATTCCTGCCGATGACACCATTTCCGCCTTCTTTGGAAATGATTCATTGGAATTAACGCTTTGTTTGGATTACCTCTTAGTATTCAATGTATAATGAAGAATCCAGGTCTCATTCATGTCTATAATTCGACGTGGTAGCAAACAAATTTCTATAAATAAGACTACCTTTAAATAAGTGTTTAATTTGTTTTGCTCCGTTTAACAGATGGCAGCACAGAATATTATCGCCAACTTGACTTCGCATTGCCATATAATCTCCTCTCATATTAACATAGCAGTAACGAAGTGGCTGATATCCTAGCTAAGGAGGAGAGCACTTTAGTGGCTTTGAATTATATCACCTTCACTCGTAAGTGTTTAGAGACTTACTAAAGAATTAAATCTGATATTGACCTTAATTGGCGTTCTCCTTGGACACATGACTAATAGTGAAGCAAGCTGCTGGGTGGAGCCATCGGTTTTGAGGTTGATCGGCCAAGCAGACTGGAATATCTGGATATCTGAGCGGTCACTTGAGGTACCTCAAATTTGTTCGAGGGATTAAGATATTTCTCGTCTGTAGATATTGTAACTTTGAACAATCCTCTCCTGAACATTTTTTCCGTCTTAGGCTTTTCAGAGATTACTTGACAAACTGTCCCATTCTTCGATTTGATATTTTGAGTGTTTTGGAGTTCATGCATCTGATACAAACCATTGGCTAGATCAGATACCATTAGCAACAACAAATAACAAGGTCATATGCCATAAAAAACTGTATTTTTTTAATTACTTTTGCATTAATATTTTACTTCTTTACATTGCTACAATATTTACTCATACGAAGTTCGTCCAATACACTTATATCAAAGGAGCATATTTTAATGTACAAATTAATATTAAAAGAGAGCGAATTAGTTACCTCTTCACATTCGTAATACAGGCTTTTATTTTTGTTTACTATTGGACAGAATAAGCATGGCTTGAAGATTTAATTGCTTGGCTATATTTATTGTCTGATTATGTTCAGTCATCACGATAGATGACTAACGCTTCACCTATGTATACAACGAGAAAGATTCGTAAATGAGAAGGAAACCAGAGACGTCGATAAAATAAAATCTATGTTGTTAGTTAGGTCCAAACACTTCTTCCAAATTGAAAATAGAGTAAAATAAAATTATTTTTTGTCCTACTTGGAAAGTTATTCTCAGCAGTATTATTGAGAAACTATTCGGTTACAAGAAATTTTATTCTATAAAAGAACACGGAATACAGAAGCATTAAAAACACATTTGTGATGCAAAAGAGAGATGATTTTGGTAATTACTTACAAACACTAGGTGATCCTGAATGTACAAACAACGGCAAGGATTAGTGTCATTGAGAATTTCAGGATTACATTTTGTTATATTATATTATTATTCGCAAAATCTTTTCAGATTATATATATATATATATATAGTTCAGTCGTATATAGTTCATATTATATATATAGTTAAGTAGTATAGGCAGTATATAGTTAAGTTGTATTTCTCTAACTCTGACCTCTGGATAATACGGATAGATCCACAC
Organism: Nephila pilipes; assembly: GCA_019974015.1. Classification (NCBI taxonomy): domain Eukaryota; kingdom Metazoa; phylum Arthropoda; class Arachnida; order Araneae; family Nephilidae; genus Nephila; species Nephila pilipes. Next base: position 237,359 of record BMAW01045606.1, read on the forward strand.
GAAGAATTATTATCTTTAAATTGAGAAGTAATTTATAAATTTTGATAATAACATTTATATTTCGTTTATCTATGTGCTTTGTAAAATTATTTCCTTCATTGAAGTCTTCTGAAAGCTAAAAATACAAGAAAGGAAAGTAGAATGAGGGGGAAGGGCATTGAAATATTCGGTGTAAAGTCACCAAAACTTTTGTTGTTCCTCTTATCACTTGTGGCAATTCACAAACGGTGTGGCAATGTCTAAACGAAAAATAAAATTTAACTTAAAGCATACTTCAGTGATCTCAAAGTATAACCGTATTTATCTTCTGTAACTATCACTCTTGCTCCATTTATTCAACATAAAGATGATTCTCAATTTCTCAATAAGTATATTTTATTTTATTTCACTTTTCCCATTTAGTGGTTAACACATCTGCACGCACGAACAAACAACACAAACGAACACACATAAACACAAGCTCTCTCTCTCTCTCACACACACACACACATATATATATATATATATATATATACATACACTCTAAAACAAAAAACGACACACCAAGGAGTTGCCGATTGTAATGAAATTTTGTATGCAAAGATATTTAGACCGAATATGCAAAGGATTAAAATTTGATGTCCAGTGAATGAATAACGGGAGCTAATACGCATCGGAGCTACGCACTCAGCAGGTGTATAAAAGGAGCAATATTCAATCTGATGGTCAAATTTTCTGTTGCATTGCAATTTAGGATACCTTTCAACGACTGAAAAAATGCGTCCCCACAGAATTTGAGCTCATTACGAGCAAATGTCAGAGTTTGAAAGAGATGTATATGAGGAATATATAAGGAGCGTAAGAGCAGGTGTATATAAGAGCAGGTGCATATTATTGGATTGAAAGAGGCAGATTGTGCTAATCAGAAAATCGCTCGCCAATGGTTCGAAGTTAAGCTGCGATTAGATGATGCTGACAATAATGGGTGGGCAAAGGCAGATTTAAGCGCAGATGGTAGCGGTTCGTAGCAGGCAAAGGCAGATGGTAGCGGTTCGACTTAATGTCACAGCAGATTGGAAGGACAGAGTGATTGTCAAATCAGATGTCACTGCGCCTGATTCATTGTTATCAACCATGAGACGTGCGACCCGCAAACGCGTATCCACCATAACCATTCATAGATGGCTGATAGAGCGAAATCTACTCTCGAACCGACCGCTACGCCACTTGCCACTCACGCCTGCCCACTGCCAAGCCAGATTACAGTGGTTCTTGATTCGATAAGGTTAAAATGATGCTTACTGGGGAAGTATAGTGAATATAGTATAGGGAAGTATAGTGAATCTCACTTCCAACTGAATCCTGTGAAAGATCGAAGACGTGACGGCAGACTCCCAGAGCAGCGTACCAATTCTTCTTTCACTATTGCACACTGTAAAGGTCCTCAACCAAGAGTTATGGTCCAGGGTGCCATTTTCCTGGATAGCCGGACCTTTTTGGTTGTCATCAGAGGCACACTCACAGCCCAGAGGTACGTCAACGAAATTCTGAGACCTGTTTTTCTACCGTTCCTTTTGCAGTTCCCTGTGCTTATTTTTCAACAAGATAATGCTAGACCACATACGGCACGTGTTGCTATGAACTGTCTTACAGCTTGTCAAACACTTCCTTGGCTCACCAGATCTCTCTCTAATCGAATATTTCTAGAATATGATGGGAAGACGACTGCAGATACCAGGAATTGTTGATGAGCTAGCCTAACAATTGGAGCAAATTTGGCAAGAAATACCAGGAGCTGTATCACTCTATACCGCGTCGTGTGGCAGCTTGCATCCAGGCTAGAGGTGGGTCAACACCACCTTATTGAGCTCGTTACTTTGTGACTTTGTAACTCTGAAATAAATTATTTAATTTTCTGAAATTTTTATCATTTTCTATTCTGTTCATAAATTTCCTATCCGCGAATTTTTGTCTCCATCGGACAACTACTTCTTGGAGCGTCGTCTTTTTTATTATAGAGTGTGTATGCAATGCTGATTGAATCTTAAATAATGCCAAAATAATTTTACACCGGTAATAAGTTTGAGTACCTCACACTGCGAAAAACGGGTATGCAAAATTGAGTAAAAAGTGCTCACTTTTGAATACTTCACATACTCAAAATGGCTCCGATCCCAACGTATTCAAATTTGAGAATCGCACATACTCATTTTTAGTAACAAGCACATACTCAGAATGGCAACTTCACGTACTCACTTTTGAATACGTCACATACTCAAAATAGTTCCGATCCCAACATACTCGTATTTGAGACTCGCACATACTCATTTTTGTACGTACTCAAAATGGAAACTTCACATACTCATTTTTAAATATAATCTTGTATCAATTATGAGTGTGGAATAGAAAAAATGAGTGTCATGTATTCATTTGTGAATCTGTTACTGCATCAAATATGAGAATCAAACAATCCAGTGAGTATGTTTTGAATTTATTTTCCGATACTGTGTTGTTGTATCGAAAATGAATTTTAAACAGAAAAATATATATCAATTAAAATTTTCAGGGAAATAAATAAGCGCTCCTTTATTTGCAAGTATCATTTTCTTCATCTTATATATTATTTTACACTTCATGAAGTTTTTGTTACAAAACTTCCGATTCAAAATTCGGTTGAATCGAAGTTGGAGGGGGCCTGGCGAACTTTAACTTTCTTTTGGCGATAAATTGCCAATGTGGTTACCATGCAGGTTTGTTTACGGTAACCCTATAAAATCTGTAACAGGGGGTTCGAAGCCATCTTTTCTCGCTTCTCATTTGAAATACCCGCCTTGGTGTCATTCTGGTACTTCATTTGCCTTCCAGGCACGACGCAATCTTTTTTTTTCTCTCTTTCGGAAGCTCAGAGTTTGAAACACCCTGCTTTGGCGCCATCTCAAAAAAATCGCCAAGGGGATCCATCAAAGTTCGATTTTACCCAAAAGTCATTCATTTACTGAAACAAAACTGTTACTTTTAGAAACAAAAATGCAACTGTTATGTGATCATAAACTGTAATTTGAGCTTATACCTCAAATTTAAATCAATTCGAGTGGTTTAATAAATCTTTAATTAACGAAAATTGATTCGATTCAAGAGTTAAATCCTTTTCAAAACAAATGTGTAAGGAATCTGAGCTATTAGTTACAGAAGCAATTCAGTTCATTAAGAATTATATTTATGTTTTTAGAAGCAATATATAGTTTGTTTCCTATATGTGCAGAAAATGGAGTTTTATTTAAAGTTCAGTCACTTAATAATAAGTTATTAGAAATATCTTGAAATATTATGATGAATATTAGATTTTCCATTATAAAAAACTTAACATTTTTTTCATTTATATTGTTTACATGTGTACAGCATTTCCCCCCCCATCTAATATATATTTACTTTTGAATTAACATCATAACTAAGCTAATACCTAAAATTAATGATTCGTTGTACACGGAAAAAATAAAACCGTATCATATTTTTGAAAAATTTATTCTGAATATCATACACATAGATATTGGGTATTTAAAAACAAAACATTCACATTTTTGAAACAAGAATATTAAGAAAAAATTAATATTTTAACTCCTGCAGATGAAGGCATGTCGCTTTAAAAATCACTTATAAACACTGCTATCTAATCCATGCTATATTCCAACTCTATCCCCATTCGTAAAGGTAAACAGATTTTTTACTTCTTTCAAATCAATAACATTTTGTCAAATTACTGAATATGAGTGAAAATACATCTAAAAGCAATATATAGTTCTGTTAAAATCTTATACATACAGAAAATTGAGTTTCATTGAAAGCTCAGTTTTTTAATAATAAGTTATTGGAAATATCTTGCAAACATTATGAAGAGAATTAGATTTTCCATAGTAAAAAACTTAGGTGTACAGCCTTTTTTTTTCATCTAATATATATATATTTCCTTTTGAATTTACATCATAACAAATCTAATACCTAAAATTAATGATTCGCTGTGCACAGAAAAAATAAAATTGTATCATATTTTTGAAAAATTTATTCTGAATATTATACACATAGATATCAGGCATTTAAAAACAAAACATTCAAAATTTTCAAACAAGAATATTGAAAAAAAGAGTAAAATGTTTTAACTTCTACAGATGAAGGCATGTCATTTCAAAAACCACTTATAAACACTGCTATCTAATTTATACTACAGTCCAACTCCATTTGAAAAAATAAGTTACGTTTTAATATAGCGAGCAATGAGGAATTTAAAATTATTAGGAAGTTCTAATATGTAAAGGTAAAAAGATTTTTTATTTCTTTCAAAACAACAACATTTTGTCAGGTTACTAACTACGAGTGAAAATGCTTTTCAAACAACACTGTTTCAAATAAATATACTATTTTTGCATTGTTATTATGTAGACAGTTCTTCAATTTTTCGAAAGAGAAGCAAGTCATCTACACAACCATATAATACAGCTATATTTTTGGAATATACTTAACCATTGTAGTATAAACTATTACATGTAAGAATTTCTGCTTGGTCTGTGAAACCATCCATTCTATAAAGCAGTTCTTGCTGCTCTGATTTATGAACTGTGACACACTTAAATCCCAAAACATTTGTTATACAAGGAATATATGTTATACAAGTTTTTTTTTCTAAACACGTGTTATTTTTAATTGGTGTTAATGGATTAAAATTTACTCGGACAGAGCTTGTCTCCTTATGATTATAAAAAAATGTCAATATAATAAGATTTTTTTTAGTATAATAAGACCAACACCAGAACCGAGATGAATTACTTTGTAATTCATCTCGGCACAAGCATATTAACTTAAAGAAATGCATGAATAAAGTGGTTAAATTGTATAAATAAAAATACAAGTATCAACATATAAAAGGGCTAGATAAAATGATTGGCCCTGTACTATGGTGAACATTTGTAAGTGTTTTTACAATTTATAATGAATTAGTTATACATATCTATAGTATTTGTGTCATGTATCGAATACAAAAGAAATTGTTTTATTTATTCAGTGTGCATAAAGGTTGGAGTTCATGAATAGAATAAAATCTGAAAATACTGCACCAAATATTTATTCAAAATTTTGCAATAATTTTGGGCCACGTTATAAAAAGAAACCAAGATATGAAATGTCTGTGTATAAACCTTAATTATATAAAAATCAAATTTTGAATTAGAACACAAACAAGTAGTAGTTTCTAACCCCAAGTCATAGGAGTTTAAATTGTATTACTTAAAAAATGTGAGACAATAGTGATGAAACACAAGACAATTACTTATAATGTGATGAACAGTGAGACATAACAGGAAGGATGCCTGGTTAGATTGTGAAAATTTTATTCCAAAATATACATTAAATTTGAGTTTAAATTAAAACCATATTTTTTAAAAAATATATATTCTGAAATATCTTACTCCTGTCATAAAGCATCTGAAATTTACTTCAATTCATAATAAAATTAATCAGGAATAAAAACTATTTTTGTCAACATTTTATTCTGAATGTATCATTTCTAACTTTTTGATTACCACACAGTATTATTGGAACAAAATACGGATGTACAATTCTTCGAAAATAGTAAAACCTTAACACCTTAAATACAAATATATATCTTAAAACAAGATAAAAATGTATAATAATTTCTCTGTCAATTAAAAAAAGACAGTTTCCTTGCACACTTATGAAGTGAAAAAAAAATGGAATTTTTGTCGAGCATCATCACTGTATAGTCAAAGATAAAAAAAAAATGTAGCAAAATGGCTCAAAATTTTAACAACACTGCTTTTTGAATACTGTAATGTTATTCTATAAAATATAAGCTTCATACACAAATAATTACATGCATGAAAATAATTTTAATGCAAATTAAAGTAAGAAGTCACTAAGCTACGATTACGATGTAATATGAATACAGACAAAAAAACACCTGCAAAGCACAAATAACTACTCACAGAAAATCATTTCAAATCATAAATCATGATCAATAACATTTCAACAACATTTTTATATCTTAAATAAAATAATCTTTCTATAGTTGTGAGTAATTCACTGGGAAAAAAATGTAAACAAACACAGACGCGAAAATGAGTATGCGTACATACTCATTTTAATATTCCTGTATTCTACCGCGTGTAGCGTGGTAAATACGAAATATAGTTCGAAATATTAAAGCAAACCATATTTGTTTTTGAAACCCACTTTGTAAAATACGTTGTCAGTATATAAAAGGAACTTTTATAGTCCTTATATTTGTAATAATTTTTTGAGAATGCTGATTTCCCATTTTTTTTTTGGTTTTGAATACTTGTAATGTTCACATTCGTTAAAGGTATATGCTCAAATCTGATACAAACATACTCATTTCAAAATGAGTACGTCTAGGTATTCATTTTTGAGTATTTTTTTTTTCTCCGTGCAGAAGAACTGCAAAATTTAAAATTTTGCAAAAAGAGTAATATATCTCATTGTATTTGAAAAAGATAAATTTGAATTTGTTTAAAAATTACGTGTGATTACTCATATTTTAGGAAATAAATTCTTATCTAAAGAACTAAATTGGGGAAGCTTGATTGAGTATGCGTGTTGCGAGGTGCTTTTTTCTTTACCTTATTCTTTAAAACGTCCTTCATCCCTAATTTCTTATAACTGAAAGTAATTTAAAAGGAGGTTATCCAATGCAAGATATTCATCCATACAATCGTTATTATGGGATTGGAAGAAATGGCCTCATTCTATATTTATTACGGATCTATATTTTTCATTTCAGCTTCATTTATCGCGGAATATAATGCTGCACAGAACTAGCTTCCCCAAATATTTAAAATGTTAAAACTAAAGATCAAATAATTTACTTTAAAACTAATGTTTAGTTAAATATTAAAACGAGTCTCTAATTTATTATATTAAAATAAATTTAAAATACGATAAACTTTGTATATTGTTTAAAAACTTGTTTTCGTAACTACGAAAAAAAAGACCAATTAAAAAAAAACTTCATTTTTATGATAATATTTCTTTATCAAACTATATTTGACATAGAAAACTATAAAAATAAAAGTGTAATGAAGATTCAATAATTCTAAAGCATTTGTTATCTATTAGAAGACAATACCTTATGTTCTATGACAAAGCTTTCATTTCATCTGTTCCTAAAGAGTTTTCAGATAATTAAAAATTTAGCATTAAATATATTAATATTTTATTGTTATTATTATATTAATAAAAACTAAACATTGGTAGCTTGAATGTGAATGAAAAGAAGGTGCAGTTACAAACAGTAATTAAAGCGACCTAATAATTACGAATTTGTATGGGAAACAAGACACAATGTTAAAAAAATGGGAAAGAAATTCGACTTTGGAAACACGTTCACTGCAGTAATTGAAATTCGAATGCATTAATTGAAGTCTTGAGTAAATTAGTCACAAATGAGAACATTCAGCTGCAGCTGCGAAGTTAATGAAAGTCGTTAATCACTTTTTTATCCGAAAACTCATCGGCACGAGTCTTTGAAGTAAATCTTTGATGATTTTAAGTAATGTAGTGATTACCAATGAGAAGCATCTTCATGAGACAATCACATTTATTTCTCTCATTCGTAATTATTTATTATAGTACACGTGTTTAATTCGGTATAGTGAACAGAGATATGTCTTAACTAGGGTCAAAATATTGAATAAATTTTGTGTACGAGTAGTTGTCTGATTTAATTTTCAGTAAGAATATTTTTGCTCACTTTCGTAGAAAATACTACTAATCCATCAATTTTCTTGTTGAATTTGTCACAAAATGTTTGTACGAGCTAAACCCGCTAGTCATTTTGAAACTTCTATTTCAGCATTCTAAATAAAATCTAGGAAATTCTGTTAATTTAAGTATATTTCTTACAAATATAATTTCATAGTATGATTTTTTACTTATTTTTTTATACTTTCAAACATTCTTCATTACATTCTATAATTACTGATCATAAAAATAATTTAAATACTTCAAATGAGAAAAAAACATTTTCGAAAAGTATTTCTACATCAAAACAAAATAATTATATATTATAGCAAATTTTGTTTTTGTACTCGATGTATTCAGTTATTTCTGCAAACATTAAATTAGTAAATTAATGTACACATGTATATCAAATTGTTTGTCGCAGAACCAAAAATTAAGAAAAAATAATTAGTGAAAAAATGAATTACATAGAAAAATTATTGTCAGTGTTGTCTGAAATTTGAATCTTAATTTCAAAACAAATTCAGAAAACTTCAAATCTGTATTGAGTTTTATCAATGCATTAAAAAAACAGATATTAGTACACACATGATCATACAATATGCAACTGTATTCGGAAAATTAATATCAAATTTATTAAAAAGGAAACAAACAACACGAATGTAAAATAATTGAAAATGTAGCCATCTAAATGTTAAAAAAGACTTTGTATCAGTATTGAGTTTTACCGTAGCGCCTAACAAAAAACGATGCATCGGTATAAATTAAAGAGAGGCTTTGATTGTTTTGTTCCGGGAGCACATGCTGCCTCTACACATTACCATCTGACGTAGCAAGAGATAGTGAACGTCGAGTAAGTCGTTTTCCAATAACTGACCAGACTTTATTAATAGGCGATATATCGAAAAATGGGTAACTAATATGATAATAATAATAATATATAATGGGTAATGGGTATGGGTATGGTAAAATGGGTATGGGGTTATGCAATATGGTACTCGGGGAATTCTCGACTATTGCATACCATTTGGAGACGCACGTTCTCCTGTAGGTATATGGTCCCAGGCAAGCCCAAAACTAAAGAAGTACAAAAGGTTCAAAAGACTCAGAAACACAACGAAGACTGGTTACTGTACCAAAAATCATTACTAAAGGGTGGTGGGAATAGAATTCAACACCACCCTAAAATCATAATACCAGTACAGGACCTGTATGATGATGCTTAATACAATAGTTAAGCAATTTATCTCCAAGGGGCTTCCAGACTGTATTCAAATCATCATAGTGTTGCATGCAAAAGTTTGATTCGTCTGTAATGACAATGTCTTGAAATTCGGAAGTCTATTTTCACCATTCAAAACATCATGGCAAATACTAGCGCCTGTGGTTTGAGATAATGGTAATCACATTAATGGTTACCTTGTAGATATTTCACTGTATTGCAAATAACGTCGAAATGTACCTGCAAACACCAGTTAAGCAACATACGGTACGAGTACTTCTTATTATATGGTTTCTGATTTTGCCGAATGATTAATCAGGGCTTTGTACATAATACACCTGTCATCACTTGACGCGGGTCAGTCGCTCCATCTTACAAACATCGATCATAGATTGACATCAATATTACTTGGTCACGTGCGGCATGATCACGCATTTATCGGAAAAATAATTTTAGTTCTATAAATGCAACAATTCTTCTTCTGTAGAACTCAGAAACATATGCGAAAAATGTTTATACGCTTCTCCAAGGCGTATCAAGAACACTCACGCAAAAATATCGCACAAAAGGTCTCCAGTACTTCCGAAAGATCTTCTGTGCACTATTTATATAGCGATTGCTGGTGCCCCATGATATGCATTTGAGTTGAAATACTAATTATTCGCATATCTTGTGGTGGTATAAGCCCGGTGAAAATTTCACGCTGTGTGGATGCTCCTAACATGGTAATGTATTCTAAGTTGACAGCGTTGTAGTATAAAACCTGTGTGTAATTAATAGTAATGTACTTATTTATTTTTCGAATGGTTTTACTAGTATATTCTTAAATATAGATGACGTACTTCCTTTTGGAATATTTTCATTTTAATTCCCACATAAGTATGCTCGCATGTGTGTATACTCGCATGTGTATATGTGTGTCTTACCGATAGAAATATTAGTGGTTTCTTACAATCATAGTACAAAATGTACAGTAAACAGGTAAGTAGTGAAAATACAATTACGTCTAAAATGAGAATTTTTAACAAGACTCTCATTTTTTCTACATAATATATTACATTTATTTAGGCCTGAAAAATTTAAATTTTTTTCGAAACAAGAAACTTAGGAATAAATTGGAGCTACGTGCTCAAAAGACAGAAATAGTTTTACATAAAATTTTGATGTTTGCTCTAAAATATCATAAGAATCTTTAACATTCAAGTACTTTTTATAAAATTCAGTAATTGAAGTACATCAAATGTAATATGTAAACAGAAATATGAAAACTATGTTAAGTTCGACATGCTTCAATGAAAATATTTATTTTTATATTTCAGTTATTTTAAAGTGTTCAAATAACACATAATATACAGTCTGTGTTGCAGTCTTCTCAGTCTATTATAATGAAGCTTCTTCTTTTACTAAATATGTATTTTTTCAAAAGCATTCTTCTGATCCAGAACTTGATAATCGCAATAATTAAAAACTTTCATTCCACACAAAGAGGTTGCAATAATCATTTGTAACAGATAAATCTGTCACCATATGAAGCCTTCTGATCTTCATAACTCCAAAGTTGTCTCATGTGATACAGTAAAATTAGTCATATTTAGTGGAGGAAAAAAGTTTCCCAGCAGACTCATACAGTTGACAGGAATTCTATTATTTTGATGCTAGAGTTTGAATTTGTTCCTGAAGAAAATGTCAATTGTTGTACGTCTATCAAAATTCGTTAATTTAACTGAATCATTGATATTTTTCAAATTTCGTTGCGGATCTAATTGAGCTTTAATATTCAGAGTTTGGTAAAATTCAGTGATGCAAGCTAGGAATTAATTCTATTGGTGGAGTTTTCTCTCATTGTTTTGGCTTGTTCAATCTCTGTGTTTAGATTTAATTCCAGCCCCAGTGCCACACATACCTTATAAGTCATTAAGGTGCGTACTATTGGAATATATTTAATTTGCTTCTCTTTCTTTTCCTGATTCAGAAGCAGACTTCCTTTTTCGGTAGAGGGCGAAAGCTGTGCCTCAATATTTAAGGCTTTCAAAATTGTTTTGGAATAGACTAAGGGTATATCCTTCTTCTGAGGTTTTACTTTGGCAATCTTATTGTTTTTGGTATAAACTATAGAACGTTGTACTTTAAGAACAGAAGCAACGTGAAAATTTTATCAGCCATCAAAGATTGAATAATAGGAGCTACGATTTTCTCAGGTATCTCCTTTTTAAATTTTCGAATCAAATTTCTTCTCTTCATCAGTCCTTTTTCAGTTAAATCAGGTAAAATAAAAAAAAAAAAACATTATCAGCTCAGTTATCAAAGTTAGCCAACAGTTTCAAAAAAAGAAAGGGAATGACTTTGAATTTACCCTATCAAATGCACATAAAAACAAGTAAACGCTTGTCTCCAAAATTGAAAAGATCACCACAAGTGGAAAATATATGCACTTAAAGTAAGTAGAAAACTCACTCAAAACGACGCTCAGATACAGATATATAACTTTAAAAATAACTCAAAATATTTAATTTGCATTGTTCAACTTTTCTCTGTTTTCATATTATATTGTTCAAAATGTATCATAGTGCTACAAATATAAAACTTTTCTTTTGTTCAGCAACAAACACACACGCACACGCGCACACACACACACACGCACACACACACACATATATATATATGTTTCATATATATGTGTGTGTGTGTGTATGTTGTGTGTTATGGAACCATTTCATTCCTTTATGTTTAACTTTGTTTAATTTTATTTCATTCTAAAATCGAGCCTAATTCATACCAATCAACTTCTGCCTGTATAAACTGTGACTCTTATTTTCTATTCCATACAAAATCTCAGAGGTTGATTCGCTCAAATACTGGAGTTTCTTTTACTATTTGGATGTTTTCGACTAATTCATGTTTCACTGCCTTGTAGGCGGCTTCTAGTATGCTGCACAAAATTCTAGTTGTAAAGTGTCATAAAAATAAATAATGAATATTTGATAGATAAAGAACTACTTACACAAGCAATAAAACTCGCATTTTGAACAATATTCTAACATATATATATATATATATATATATATATATATATATATATATATATATCATCAAAAAAGTCTTACCAGTAGGAAGCATGGTACATATATGCAAATTAGGAAAATGTTTGTCTCCAGTAGGAAGCATGGTACGTGAATGCAAGTTAGGAAATTGTTTGTCTCCAGTACAAGCGTAAAACTCTCTACTACAACTTGTTTGTTTTTAAGACATTTGGCTCTTTGCATCATGTGTGACATTTCACCTCTATAATTATAAATTGTTTTTTTTTTTTCAATAGCGAGATATATATACATTTTAAATTGTTCATTATGAAATTTTAAGAATACACCTCATATTGCTTTGAGTAATTATTTGGCGCAGCTCAGCCACATTTGGCTCCATATAACTTAATATCAATCAATAAATAGTCTCTGTTAGATTGACACATTATTAAAGTGTGAATTTCAACGGCGATAATTATGTCAAGAAACACGAGATTTATGGTGCTACTAAAGGATCTTTAGTAGCGTGATAAGAATTTCTTATTATGATTTTCCCTTAGGTTTTTTTTACACTTTTAAACATTATTTGTTACGTTCTTTAATTACGGGTCATACGAATGTTTTAAATACATCAAATAAATAAGTGAAAACTTTCGAAAAATATTTCTACATCAAAACAAAATAATTATAGCTAACAGCAAAATTTCTTTCTGTACTTTTTGTATGTAGTTACCCCTGCTACCACATAAATTAATAAATTAATGTATACATGTATATCAAATTTTTTTTTTGCAGTATATAAAATTCAAAAATAATTAGCTAAGAAATAAATTATGTAGATAAATCGTTGTCAGTGTTGTCTGGAATTTTAGTCTCAATTTCAAAACAAATTTAGAAATCTTCTAATCAGTACTGAATTTAATCAATGTACTTTTAAAAAAATCTGTAATCAAATTACAATGAAGAGATATAATATAAAAAGTTTACCTAAAATATCGAATGTATTTTTATAAATTCAATATCAAATAAAAATAAATCTTGTTGCTATTCTTATTATAAATGTATAGATAATATTTGAAAAAAAATTAGATTCTAGTTCAGTGTTTGGAATATAATTGAAAACATGTAATTATGCTCAATTTCTGCTCCAATAATTTAAAAGCTAAAACATGTTTTTTCTAAACCACTTATAATATTGGCAAAGGTTCAAATTCATGATAATTAGTCTTAAGTGAAATATCTCGGGTGTTTCATTTGTTATATTTGATAGAGTATTTTATTTTCGCTTAATTGAGGTGTCTCTGGTTGAATGCGTAATGATTTTTGTTACTTTATTATTAATATTGGTGTCTATTTCTTTGATTTGATTGTGAAGGAGTATTTGGATGCGTAAGATCATGCCACACTTCAAGTAACTTAGACCAGAAGGTTGCAAATGATCCAGGACAATTTGAAACTTAAAATATCAAAATTTATTTGTCATTCATTTAAGTTAGTATTGTGCATGAGAATATCAGTCGTTAAAATAAAACGAAATTGAAGTTAGCTCAAATATTTACAAAATTAATGTCTAATGATAACTGAGAAGGATACAACTTGTTTCACTAACTTGTTATGCTAAAGTGGAATGTAGTAATGAAGAACTGTCGAATATTGTCATAAACATAGATATAAGAGAGATTCGAGTATCCAACAAAACTTCAGGAACACTGTTTAGTTACACATCAAGAAGGATGAATCTTTTATTGAGAGATACCTTCTAATTACTGGTACAGGACGAACTCGGCTAATCTGGAACTTCGATGAAGAAAAAGAAATATGAACAAGTCGAGGAGAGGATCTTGCATTGGATTGAAGGTGGATTGTCAAATAGAAGAGCTTTTTTTCCTTATCCGCTGTTGTGTTCTGTTGATAGCTGTACGGATATAAATGTTAATGCAGCAGGTGCTGGCTCAGAATACTTGGAATATGCATGGGGAAATTAATTGTTCTCACTAGTTACCTCATGACATGGTGAGATAGCAAATGATTTAAAGAGGGCTGCTTCAAATGTAATGTTGAATTCATTGAAACTCGTTACACATAACTGATGAATGTTTAAATAATTTTTATTAATATTATCGTATTCAAATACATTTTTCCATGATTACTTAAATTAAATAGTTTTAGTCCTAGTCCCTGGAATTGCGAAGTAATTGTAATCACAATTTGCAAATTGAATGCTCTTTTTTTAGTAATTCTTCATCACTAACAAAGGAGCAAAGCACTTTTAATTCTATATTCAACAGACATCTTACCTTTACATGTTTAGTTTTCCCTCTCTTCCCTTTTTATATTTAATTTAAACCAAATCTATTATATATTTTATTTCCTCAATTTTCTAAAAATTTTCTTTCGAACTATATGGAACTTTTAATGGTGTCTTCGAATATTTTAATTCGGTGTAAAATGTTTTAATATCTAAATAATTCCAAGAACTAGTAAGGTTTGTACTAAAATTATTTAACAATACTGATATATTGAGCATACTTTAAATTTAAAACTTTATAAAATCTCTGCAATTTATATATCAATGTACAATCTCAGATGACAAACAAATTGAATTTGAAAGCTAAATTTAAGAATATAATGTAGAAAAATAAATCTCTGAAAATAATTTATTTAAAACTGACGAATTTCCCAAAGCATGATTTATGCCAAAATGTAACAATACTTTTAAAACAATTTTACAAAAAGATAGAATTAGATTTCTATGAAAAATTTGGTAAAACTTATTTCTTGAAATTTATTTGGAACATTGAAAGAATTTAACTTAATCAAACCAAATCCATGTTTTTGTGCAGAATAAACAGAAAAACAAATAGAAAATTCAAAGTAAAGTGCATCATTGAGCTTCTGCAATTCGATTTCTCTGTGTTTTAGATCCGCAACATCTTTACACCTCCTTTTTAATCTTTTGCAACTTTATCAAAGCAAGATATCTCTTAGCAACACAAGAATGGGGGGCTTAGTGAAAGAACAAAAGATAGCAATTCTCCTTATGCTTTGAGGACTTGAAAGAATTTACGAAATTTCTTTTCTTACAAAACATTTTTATAGATAAGAAGATTTAGTTTTCTTCAGTTGTATAGAGTTGTGAAAAGAACAAAATAATACAATTTCGATACTCGTAAAGAAGACACTGGTTGAACATTAAAATTGAAAAATTTAACTCAATATAATATATTTTTGAAACGTAGTTTCACTGCTATTTACTTTCACGATATTTTTCTTTAGTTTCAAAAAAATAAATACAATATTACCTCCTAATAAGGGACACCCACAAGGGCAGATATTCTGTCCTTTAAATAAAGGTGTCCCTTATTCGGAGGTGTCTTTTGCAAGAGGTAGTA
Source organism: Nephila pilipes (assembly GCA_019974015.1). Lineage (NCBI taxonomy): Eukaryota > Metazoa > Arthropoda > Arachnida > Araneae > Nephilidae > Nephila > Nephila pilipes. The sequence continues at coordinate 252,739 of BMAW01045606.1, forward strand.
CTTATTTCTAATCAGTTTCTTAACCCTCAATTTTATAATACAATTTCCGAAAATGATTATATTAATTTATGAAATTAAAATGAAAATTTAATTTTAGGGGAATCATCTTTATCTTTATTAATTTTGAAGATTTCCTTTGTGCGATGTTATTTAATGATGCTTTTTTATCGGGAAATATTGAGATAATACTGAGTTTTTAATTTTACCTGGGAGTGATGATATTACATTTTAAAGAAAAACATCACTTCTGGAATGTTAATAAATGATTCTTTGAAGTAAACATACTTTCTTAGGAGTGAAGGATCTAGTTTCCATTCATTTAATTCTTCTAGTATGACATTCAACTTGAGTTTGGCTCAATATATCCCACGAAGAGGCAAAGCCATAAATTCCGCACAACTGACCAGTACGAGGTACGAAAACGTTAAAGATTTAGAAATTCTTATTTTTGTGAAATTTCAAAGTTTGAATATACGTATAATAGACCGGTAAATTTTTAATTTTAATAAGTAATTCCATTCATATTACCTTGTGAATCGGATCTTTAAGCTCATGGAGAATATCCATCCGTAAAGAGTATCTAAGTAGTAAAATAAACTTCATTAATGTCTATTGGAAAAAGTGTTTTAGATACCATTAGAAATAGAAAAAGAACAAGAAGCGAGCTATCATACAGCTGTGTTGGCATGTACCTAATTAAAGTAAATTCCTTTTTCGATACAATATTTTCTACATGCAGGGGAAAAAAAATCCGAGACTAAAAAAGAATATTTCCAAAATTTTCACTTTCTTCTTAAACGTGAAAGTGAAAAGAAAAAGAAATATATCAAAAGTACTTAACGTATTTTTCGATCAAAAATAGATTATTTTTATATCATCCTTTTCGTTTCAATTATTCAAAACATTTTGGTTTAGCTTAATGTACCTGTCTTATGAAAATTATAACTTTATGTCATTTAGGAGGCATTCATTCAGACTAAGGCAAGGATGAATGAAATATAAGGACGTAAAAAAGGTATCAAACTGGTAAAGAAAACAAAATTAATATATAATTTAATCCTTGTTTAAATAATCACTTTCCAGTTTAAAAAAAATTCAGAAAAACGGTCCTAAAAATATCAATTTTTTATTGCCAAAATAGTAAGACATCCACATTCACGGACATAATATGTGTAAAAAAATCTTTTTTTGATCAAATTTAAATGTATGTATAGAGAATAATGAAAATTATCATTACCTTTTAATAAATATACCTTATAATTATAAAAAAAAGACACACCCAGGAGTTGTCCGATTGCAATAAAATGTTTTGGATGGACAGAACATACATAGAAAAACAAACGATTAAATTTTTGGAACAATTGACAGATTCACTTCAGAGTTTGACCGTTACAAGCGGAGGATGTCAATATATATTGGTCCCTCTCTAGATCGGGTACAAGCTGTCATTCATCATGGTATAGACTGATAAAGTTCTTGTATGGTGTCCTGAGGAATTTCGAGACAATTTGTCTCCAACTGTTGGGCTAAATCGTCAAAATTCCAGGATATTTCCAATCATCTTCCCATAATGTCGAAAATGTGCTCTTTGGGAAAGAGATCAGGCGCTCTAGTTAGCCAAGAAAGTGTAGGGAAAACTTGCAGACGAATCATAGCAGCACCATAGATATTCTGTGTGCATCCAGGCATTATCTTGTTGAAAAGTATTTCCTGGGTGTCGCGAAAGGAACGGTAACACAACCGGTCTTACAATGTCGCCTACGTCATTCTGTGCCAGAAAGAAAAGGGGGCCGACTATCAAAGGAGATGGCACCCCAAACCATAACTCCCTTTTGTGGGTCTGTGTGGCGTACGATAGTAAGGTTTCCCACGCTGTCCTGGATGTCTCCAGACACGTCTGCGGTTGTCGTAGGACACAGTTGGAAACGTTACTCGTAACTAAAGAATACGAGTATATGTCTCCAGTCAGCGCAGTTCCAGTTTAAAAGAACTCGACACCATTGTAATCGGACTTGACTGTGTACAGGCGTGAGCGGTAAGCGATTTAACGGTCAGCACGTGTGTAATTTCCGCTCTCTCAGTCTTCTGTCGAAGATCATGTTGGATACAAGTATGCATGCCACACGGTGGATAGTCGAAAACGACGAATATGGTGCTACAACAGAGACTCTGACAATTGCTCTATCTTCCCAATTTGTTTGAATCATCGGTCAACCGCTACCTTTTTGACTGTGATATCACCAGTTAGTGATCCACTCTTGTCACCATCGTCTAATCGCCGCTTCGCTTTAACCCATATGTCAAGCATTGTTCATCTTGTTCAACAAGCCTCTTTCAATCCAATATCATGACCGCATTTAAACTCTGACATTTGCTCGTAATGTACACAATTCCTTCGGCGATGCATTGTTAAAGCCGACGTAAGATATCCACAGTCGAAATGCAACCGAAAATTTGACCATCCGATTGAGAATCGCTCCTTATATATACATCGGAACTAAATGCGAAGTTCCGATGCGCTGTAGCTCCCGTTATTCATTCACTGGACACCAAGATTTAATCATGTGCATGTTCGTTCCCGATGTCTTTGCATACGTAATTTCATTCCATTACGACAACTCATTTGTGCTTCAACATTTTTTTGTTATAGAGTGTATATCATGAGTTCTTCACACACAATTTTTGGTAAACTAATTTCTCTTAATTCCACATTTTTAAGTATTACATATCTTGAAATTTCTCTAGATACTAATTGATATTTCAACTTCATATAAAGAGCCATCCATTATCTCAGAGAAATTTCCCTTTCCGTTTCATGAAAATATTTAAGAATGCAAACAAAGTAAAATAAAAATAGGAAGCCCAGTTATTAATTGTTCATAATCAACTAATAAAAGTTTAATAATTTTTCTCAATTCGTGCCTCTAAACTAACATTTTTATGAACTGTAATATGCAACAAAATAGTAAATTCTGGCCACATCGTTGACAAATTATACTCTTACATACAAATTTCAGCACTTGAGGATGTACTTTTAAAGATATTAAAATATGGACTGAAATATGATAAGGTGATTAATAAGATTTAAAAGTTTAATAATCACTACAATATTCAATCAAACAATATTCTGAAGTAACAAAAAAATAATTGTGGCCCATTCATTTTACAAATGCAATTGGTCATCTAGTCCTCATTGTAATGCAAGCACATAACTTTAATCTATGACGATTCTGAAATAAAACATGCAAAATTTCCATAATAAGTGTTTTATTCGTTCGTCATCAGACCAAGGAGATCCTAGATCATGAAGTAAAGCAAATGGAAAAAAATTCTCTCAATATAACTGCGTAAATTTATTTTATCGCAACATACTCGTATTACAAACGTACACAATAGAAAGGCTACTCATTTTATTTAAGTATCTTCTTTAACTTTATTTTTGAACCACTGGAAAAGAAAGTAGCATTGTCCATTTTAGTAGATTGCACAACAAAAAAATAAAACAACCGAGAAGATGTACACCTCTCTCTCTCTCTCTCTGTATATGTATATATATATATATATATATATATGCATGTATATAAATAATGAATCCAAGTAAGGTACTTTTTTTAATTTTGGTACTTTTAACGTCAATCCAACTTCTCTCTTAAAAACTACTCTTACTTTTAACTCTCGAGTAGCTGTCGAGGTCTATTTTTTCATAGCTTTATTAGAAAATTCTTGAAAATTCAATCAATAAATTAAGATTACGTACTAGTATGCGTATTGTGTCAGTATACAAGCCCACGATTTGTTCGCTACTTCCTTTATTCACCATTTTTTAGCTAGTGCACTCGTTTATGTGGTCAAGTCCTTCCATAACTTGTAGATGTAAAAAGCTAAATAACGTCAATTAAATAAAATATTGTAGGTGTTAAAACGGACTGTTTCTTTCTCCACTAGTACTGTCTACAATTTAAAAGGTAATATACCGGTAATAACAAATCTTCACACATACGTATACATAGATATATTCATCATCCATTAAATTTGATGATCTTAGTTCTAGTACTGACACCACATACTTCATCCCAATTTTTGACATTACTTTCTGTTTAATTATTTCTTAAATTTTGTGTAGGTAAGGGTTTTGTTATTTTAAACATTGTTGTAATTTTAAATGTTACTAATTTTATTTTTTAATTATTAATTGAATATGTATTCTTGAATATTCTTAATATTATATTTTCGGCAATTTAAATTCTTTTTCAGATTCTAATACTTTCAATTCCTTACATTTTGCGCAATCTTTCATAACCGTAATGTTTTCCTTTTTTTAGATTTTAGACTATTTTTGATAATAATAAATTTTAATTTTGATTTTTGAAAATTGATTTTCATAGTTTTGGATTCACTTTCAGTTTATACACATGTTAATGCGTATATTTTTTAATCATTATGATGAATATATATATATATATATATATATATATATATTTCAATTAAAATAAAAAGAATAAATTTATATTAATCCTTAGAATCGGATTCTAAAATAATAAGTGTAATTACATAAAGTTTCCCTCTTTAAATGTGAAATATAAATGCTAAAGTACATAATTAATGCATTTAAATATCAAGCACTTTCTATGCGTGACTTAGTAATTAAGTCGCGCATTAAACACCTTAAAGGGAGAAACAAAACAATTCTTAGAGGAATCTGCACCATTATAAAAAACAGTATTTCCTTTTTTTTTCCCCAACACAAACAATATTTTTCGCTTAACAATGCCTTCCTTTTTTGTTTCACTTTTTTCTGACTTAGATGAAAATTCTTTTTGGACAATATGTACAGTAATTAAAATATTTGTATACAAAGGATCAAAACACATTTTTTTTATGTTTAAAGAAATAATATTTTTAACATGAAAGTGTATTTCAGGATCAATATACAATTTTATTACGTGTGGAAAATATCACATACATTATTTGAAAGACTTTAAATGACTGAGAAATAAAAATTAAATGAAAATTAATTTAAATAATCCTTCTAAGTTTGAAAAGAACATGCTTCGTGTCTAATTGAAATATTCTCCAGTACACAATTTTGAGATATTGATTAGAAAAATAAATCATTATCTCATTAGTGACTAGATAGAATAAGTTCAACAAGAATCTTTTCGAAGTAAGATTTGATGATAATCTGTTTCTCTACTAAGTTCTCCAAGATTCATTATTTCTCTTATTTGCAGCGTTCTTCTAACGGAATTAATGACTAATGAAAATCCTATTTTCTACTTTAATACATTGTTAATCAAATTCAGATTAATTTTGGAAGACAATTCCAGAGCTATCACAAATGCGCTTAAAATATATAGAATATAAATGTATAAGTTAACAATAAGCTTTAAATATGCATAAATACACTTTTATATCTATAGATACTTTCTTAAGTTAACTTATTAAACGTACTTACTTTATACAAAAATATGTGTATACAGATCACCAATAAAATTCAATTCTTGAAATATTTATCAATATTAAAATGCATGAAGTTTACTTTACAGAATACTTTTAGTAGCTGCATTAGTCGATGGTCACAAACTCATGGCCGCAGTTGTCCGTCAAAGTTTTAAGTTCAAGTTCAAAATCTAATAAAAATCCTGCGTACAGCAGGGTTGAAACACATTGAATCTGTCTGAACTCCAAGTTCTGATGCTGATTAGGTATGGAAGCTAAGAGAATTTGGTGCCAGTTCAGATGTTCTCGTCGCTTAATAGTTATCCAAAACTTACGATGTACATCATCAATAGCCCTCATGATGCTTCTAAGTGTGACGCTAATAAATAATTAATGAATTAATACAGTTACGTTTCCTTTAAAAAAAAAATTTTTAAGTTAATTAAGTCATTACGAATTCCTCTTTTCAAGTAGAATTTAAAATTTCATTCCCTTTTGCTGACATAAAGAAATCCTTTTTTTTAAAAAAAAAGCCTTGAATTGGTGCTTCAAATTTTTATTCCTTCTACTGAAAAGAAAATAAATATGTGAAAGCTTATCATTTGAAAAAAAAATGTTTCATCCAAACTTGAAATCTGTGGGAAAGGGAAAGTATTATAAATAGTGATGAGATTATTTTGGCAAAAATTTCTCTTGTTGGGATTTTTCAGCAATTGTTTATCAGGTAATTATTTTTTACAGGTAACCAAACAGTAAAATTTTCAATAAATATTATATTTATTTTCTCTTAAGAAAAATACTATTAATTTTGCTGAATGATACATTTATTTTCTTACATTTTTTCTCCTACACTTTTTAATATAACGTAAAAAAACCCGAAATTCTTGTAAAATATATTTAAAATGCTATTTTTTTTTATCACTATTAAAGCCAGTTCAAGGAAAAACTATAAAATTCATGACTTAATAAAATTGTATATTATTTCTTTAATAAAAATTAAGTTCCCATAAATAAGTGCATTAAATAATGGTGTATTTATGATTTTATTTCCAGAAGTCAGATAGAGTGAAAAATAAACGAAACTTCAATTTCGCTAAAGAATTCGCTACTGCGTCAATTAAAATTCAAAATTCGAACGCACTAATTGAAATTTAAAATAAGTTTGTCACTTACGAGAGTTCTGCAACAGAAAACTTACAGAAAGTCTTTAATCACTTATTTATGTAAAAGCATCAGAGCTGAGGTCATTGAAGACATTGAAATAATTCAGTAATTACATATGAGATTCATATTTAAAAATGATTCTTACATCTTCATGTGTGTCTTTTTTTTAATCAGCCAACACGTAATAGACATTTAAATATATATATATATATATATATATATATATATATATATATATTGTTACAATAGGAAAGTAATTATAAAGTTTTTAAAAATTCTGATAAATTTTGTTTCATTAAATTCTATTAGTTATACTAACTTATACGACAAACTATGTCTTCATCATTTCTCTAGGCTACGGTAAATATTTTCAATAATATATTTTTTTTTATCTCAGTTATAGAAATAGATAAGAAGAATTAGAAAATCTACATCTTATTTTACTTTTTAAGTGATGAATTCAGTATAAAAATTTTTCTGTCTCACCTGTCGGGAGAGTTTGTCTGATTACTTGTAAGAAATTGCAATCTAAATCTATTCTAAATTATCCAAAGTCGCAGCTGAATCACCTTCTGACACGTTTTTCTAACCAAGTGAAATCCATTTTTTTCTCCATTTTATAACTTAGAACTTAGACTGCAAATTTGTAGACATCGGAACACCTGTTTGAGCCGTGCTTGATCAAATAAAATTGTTTTCAATAGTGTTAGTCCATTCATATTAATCAGAATCATTGATTGTGTGATATGTAAATTGAAAAATGAGATACCAAAGAATATGATACACAATTTTCTGAACCAAGCTAGGAATAATGCTAATCTTCAATAACAATTTGCACAATTATAGTAACAAGGTCAAAAAGTTCCTTCACGGCCAACATTTTGTAAAGATGAAACTTCAGATCTAATTACAAATTTCGTCTTACACAACGATGAGAAATCCCCGTACCAGTAGCATGCTTACGGGCTGAACGTAGCAGTGATTAGAGAATGGTTTGCCTCAGTGATAGCTTGTTGTAGTCTATGATAGCTTGAGGTCTTACTTTAAGCTATGAGGCCTGCCAAAAGGTTTACGCTTTGAAGTCTAACTTGTTCTTTGAAAATTTCTGATCTATAACAAAATGGCTTACAAATCAGGAATTATATAATTTCGATCAAATTACTGTGAAGTAATGACAGCGTCTCAATTTTTGAAATATGCCTTTATCACGAAAGCACGAGACCTACCGATCCACACCATGACGGTTACTGAAACGGAAATACATCTGTTATTCAAAGTCAGTTCTCAGTTTATGGTGCGCAATTAGCACCAGAACAGTAATAGTGGGAAATCGGGGAATTATCTCTACCACACTCTGCCATAATGAAATATAACTGTTGTTTTAACAATGTAGTATTGATAGTTGGACAGAAAATCATAAAATAATTTGAATCTAACGAATGATCTATACGAAATATTTATATTGTTATTATATGTTATTGTTTCAATATGATGTTCAAAATTTAAAAGCTTAAATCTAAACTTAGCTATAAGAAACCCTAGATGCTTAGTAGAGGAGAGTCAAAGACCATCATCGTCACGAGGTTGATATGTGTTTTAATACGATACATTTGTGAATCAAAGAAAAATATCAGTAAATGTTGAAAAAGCTTTCCACTAAATGAGGGTGGTTTAAAATGTGCTCACTTTTAAGAATGGGAATTGTTATATTAGGAAAGAAATGAGTTGTTCACTGTAAGAGTGTCCAGTGATCGTTTTCCCTTTTTCTTAGATGTCTACGAGTTTGATATTTTTTTGCAACCCAAAAAATCACCGTTATAACATTTTCGGCCATCTTTGCCTTCTTTGGAGAAGATTCACTGAAAACAATTCTTTTGTTTCTGATGTGAGGTGGTAAATCAGGGTCTCATCGATTGTGACAATTTGCTATATCAACAATCAAAACTAAACAATGATTAGTGTCACAGTTGTTTTGGCAACGCGTAACAGAAGGCGGACACAATGGTCCCCCCTAGCTTCCCTTAGCAATTGCTTTTGTTGCCAAAACCATTACTTTTCAAACCCATCTCGCTTTATCCTTTGTACTAACGAATTCTCAAAATGTGAATTAATCAGCATTAAGCAAAATAGAAATAATCATTAGCAAAAAAATAAAACAATCGAAATATTCAGACGTAATGGGTGATGAAAATATTCTGTTAATCTGTCTTCTTGACTAATCCCTTTTTTTATCTTATTTAGTGAAAAAATTGTGTGGCAAGTCCGGAGTTGATAGAATGATCATAATAACAAAAGAAAGATTGTGCAGGTAGACAGCTTAGCGCAAGGACGGAAAGACTCTGGTGCACGAAATTTTGTTGGTCGTAGCTATAGGTAATAATTGGTGTACGTCTCAAAGCAATTTTTATTGAGATTCCCTTTCAATTTTTTAAAAATTCAATCTTGAAGTGATTTTTGGTGTTCTTTGTGGAACTTCATAAATAATCCAAAAGAATAATATCTAATTTGCCCATATATTATTTACTATTTCAACTGCCATCAGAAATTCAATGTTGCATGTTGTGGAAGTTAGGAAAGAGTTGTTCCATCTCAGATGTTGTCCTCGTCACTTGACCAAGATTAAGAAATTAAGAAGTCCATCACCAATAGCTCTCGTGTTGCTTCTGGAGCGATATTAATAAAACCAAACCAAACAAATCAGAAATTCCATTTCTAACCCTCTTTTAGCGAGTTGACGAAATTTTAAGATGTTAAGTCTCATTCCTTCATAAAACAATGGTTGATAATTGTGAATTATGTCGTCAAGAACTTCTTAGACACTTTATTTGTGATGTTTATTAAGCAATCTGAATTTTTAAGAGTGCAGATATGCAATTTTTGTAGCTTTTGGCTACTCTAAAACAGGTTGCCTAATAAGTTTAAGTCTTACAAAAAAAATTATAAAAAAAAAAGGCTTGTATAATAAAAAGTTTGCCAAGATGAAATAGGTGTCAAACAAAAAAAATTCCAAACGTGGAGTGTACCCTGTACTTCCTTTTGCTTAAATTATTCTGTATAAATAAACATGTTTTTAAATGATTATATATAAATTTATAAAACAAGATTATACCAAAAGTTTTGAAAATCATTAGCTAAATATACCTTTTCTACTTACAAGTTAAGTGACTCTCGACTACATTTATTTGCGACTTCAAAAATAGGTCTGGTAAGGATAGTAAGCAATTTATACGATTTAGAAAATAATTTAATTTGCATAACATAACATTTCTGCATCACAAGAAAAACGGAAAGAATTTTTTTTAAGTATATATGAGGGTGGAATGTCATTTACTTAGTATTTGTACATTACGCTATTTCTGGTTATATTTTTCTTTACAGAATGTAATCAGAGCACATATTGTGTGATTTGTATGTTACACATAGTAATCATATGCACATAGATTGAAGTTTTACATTCAATATACTGTGACATATTCAATTTTTAAAAACAAACGATTTAATTTTAATGTGATATTTTTTTAAGATATTATCTGTTCAACTTATAAAGGCAAACGATTTAATCTACTGTGATACTTTATTTAAGATATTACCTGTTCTACATTTAAAAGCAGACTATTTAAACTTAAAGTTATACCTTTTTCAATATTCTTTATTAAGATATATTTTTTTGGCAACACCAGATCATAGTTTTGATTTTAGATAATTTACTGGCAACGAATATGAAATGTAGTATTCAGTTTGGTTCCAAGAGGTAAAGACGAACGTTGAAAAAGTGGTGCTTGTGTAAAATTATGTCTTGAATTTATATTTGAAAAGATGTGCGCAAATACAGTACAGACTATTATTTTGGAGGTTCCACTGAAGATATTTGAAATTCAGATGTGCTTATTCGAATGGCGGTAGTGTTGGTCTCCACAAGAAGAATTGGAGTGCTTACCTCAATCAAATAATGCTGGTCTTCTGAATTTCTAAATTGAAAATGAGATATTTGGAATTGCATGAAGATGTTGTTTAGTAAAAATTATCTGTTGCTGAATTTGTTTTTTTTTCCTTTTGTCCGAAGGATTATCTGGTAGAGAAAGTTCTTCGATTTCAAGAGCCATTTTTTTTCTTCTGCGGACTGTTTTCTGTGCTGTTCTGACATCATATACTGCTTTGTTTATTCAAGAATTAGCGTTATCTTTTCCGAGTGGCTTTCTTTAAAGCTGTTTTGTTTCAACGTTCATTTATCGAAATTATTTAATTTCACATACAAATAAAAGTTCTCCAACATGGCTTTCTTAGCTAGAAGTAGGAAACAAGATTTACAAGTGTTAGCTGAAGAATTGGGTTTGAACGTAAAACCTGAATTTAAAATTATTCATTTATATTAACTGATTGTTGAAAATCCTGAATATAATGATGAATTTACACTTCAATTACTTGGTGCCATTAAAGAAGAACGGGAAAGTAAGGAAAAACTGGAAAAAGAAGAAAGGGAAGAAGAACGAGAGAGGAAGGAAAAATTGGAAAAAGAAGAACTGGATCAGGAAGAGATAGCACGAAGATTAGAGCCTTTGGGCCAAAAAAACTGGAACTGGAATTAAGTGCTGCAGGTATACCACCCAGAAAATCCATGCAGTTATCTGATCAAACTGTGAAAAACAAAATTCGTGATGTCGTGCCACGTTTTAATCCAAAAGAAGAAATTCCCGATTCCAAAATTGATGAAGAGATTTTACCACCATCTAGTGAAGATTTTGTAATCAAAGAATTAATCAAAGTTAATTTGAAGGAATTCTGTAAAAAACCAAGTGCGGTCCCACCAGTAATTGTCCATGCAGAAAATGTTGAATTTGAAAATAGGATTGAAAATAGTGAACAAGTTCCAGAAAGTCATATTCAGCGTGAACTGAATGAAGATTGTTTTAAATGAAATGAATGAAAATCCTGAACTGAACTATAAGGCAGATCAGAATGTCCCTTTTGCTAGATCTGAAACATCAAGTTCAGGTGAAGGAAATAATCAAGATAACACTTGCTATTCAAAAAGAAAGAAATGCTGTAAAAAAATGCATTCTTCTAAGAAAATCTGTTCAAAATATTTCGTTAACTTCCCCAAATCTGATGAATATGTAAATATCAATAATGACAAGGTATATGAGACTAGTAAATGCGAAGATAATGAATTAAATTGTAAGAAAGAGAGAAATTCTTTTGAGAAAAAGTGTATCGTTTCTGATATTTTCAGAAAGGGATTTTCAGGATCTGAGAAGCGATATTCTGTTACAGAGAAAGAGTGTGCTGCCAAAGAAATTTCTGTGAAGAAACTACAATGTTATTCGGATGTGCCAAATAAATTCATCTCCATGATGGACCATAATATTTTAGATAGCCTTAAAAATAATGTGAATTTGAATCCAGAACTTATGAGATGTGCAACGACTTTGCAGTCTTATACTTATATGGAAGTTCATGGCAGTGGCAAGAGTCATAAACATGCAGATACTATAAGTCTCACTCCATGGCCTGATTAGAGAAAATATATTAAAAATAATATACTTTTAGACTTTGAGTATAGTCATTTATTCTTTTACAAATTGGCTTATTTTTTGTATAGTTTTAGCAACTTCCTTCATCACAAATTGTATGAAATTCATATTTATTGTACATTTTCAAAAGCTGCATACCAGTGAAAGATTTGGGTTTTCTAATGTCATATTTGTTTTAGTATTTTTTCATTATAAAATACATACTCATTGTACATTTTCAAAAGCTGCATACCAGTGAAAAATATGAGCTTTCTAATGTTTTATTTGTTTCAGTATTTTTTTTCATTATAAATTATTGCTTTATCTAATGTGATGATTATAGATATTACTTTTAATATGTATTCTATTTTATGTCATAACAACTTTTTGTATAGATTTTTATAAAAGGGTTTTAATTAGTAGTATCTGCTGCAAACCAACAATTCCATTCAATACCTAGTGGAATTAAAAATATAAAAAATAGTATTTAGAATTATATTGTGATTTTCTGTTCATTTTCTATTTGTTGTTTACTGTATTTAAAAAAAAAAAAGGTGCTTTTGAATTTTTGCTACGTCAAATATTTTGGAAGAAAGTTATATACCTGTATGTATTTATGTAAGAGATATCCTTCTTATAATTTATGTCTGTTTATTATTGATTTTTTTATGTAATTTGAGGAATTTAAGCTTAGTATATGAAATGGTGTTGTTATAAGAGAACTATTCTATTAAAAAAATTAAGTTGCTAAGCAAATCAATTTCCTGAAATAGGAAGAAACAATAATTTAAATCTTAAGAAACTTTAATCTAAAAAATTTATTAAAGTTTGTTTTGGAGGGGGGAAAGGTTGTGACATATTCAATTTTTAAAAACAAACGATTTAATCTTAATGTGATACTTTTTTTAAGATATTACCTATTCTACGTTTAAAAGCAGACGATTTAAACTTAAAGTTATACCTTTTTCAATATTCTTTATTAAAATATATTTTTTGGCAACACCAGATCATAGTTTTGATTTTAGATAATTTACTGGCAACGGATATGAAATTTAGTATTGAGTTTGGTTCCAAGAGATGTAGTCGAACGTTGAAAAAGTGGTGCTTGTGTAACATTGTGTATTTGATTTATGTTTAAAAAGATGTGCGCAAATAAATGTGATGTCCTGAAAACAAGTCATCTTTATTAATAGTCTTCAATACAGTACAATACACTCTTCATAATTCATTTGAGTGAACACAGTGTTGAAAAAATATACACTCGACTTATATCCAGGGCAATTTACGACTAGTCTCTGAAGAGAACTCGGCCGTAAGTAACAGAAACATATATGTCCTTAAGGGGAGATAATAATAAGGAAGAAAAAACGATTGAATTTTATCTGTTATTTTTTTTAAATCTGTTCATCAGTAAGAATCAAAATCTAAAGATGAATAATGAGAAAAAAATTTCAAATATCACAATAGAAGAAACCTTTAAAAAGAAATGTGTTGTGTTTTTAAAGTTTTAATGATTTATATATATATATATATATATATATATATATATATATATATATATATTTAAGCCCAAATAGTTTTAAATACTTTAATTTTTACTTGGCGTAATGATAAACAATAGTATAAGTAAACTTTAATTTAACGAGTGTGCTTTTGAACAGTCTAAGTTAGGAATTTGACGGATTTTATTTACTCTTTATATGATTTAATCAATATACATATTTATCTGTAAGGTATGAATGTAATAAATGCTTAGAAATTGTCAAATATATTAATTAACAAAAAAAATTAACGTAAGATAAGAAATACAGAGCTTTAAACTTTTAGAAATTGTTGATGTAAAATTATTTTTTTAAAATAACTAACATGACATATTTTGAAAAAAAGAAATAAAATTTTGATAAAGTTCCAAATTTTTAAACATTACTCTGAGTATAATAAATAATAGCAAGAGGAGGGAGAAATGTAATGTATTGTAATTTGATAACAAATTACAAATTACAATACATTAGTTTTATTATTCAAAGGCGTAATGAATTTATTATTATAGTTCCATTTTAGCAAAATTAATCTTTTAATTACCATAACAATCATGCAACAATGTTTTTACTATTGAATTTGATAAAGAAAAAATTGCAAGAAAGCCGCATTTGCTTAAAATTACATTGTTATGTTGAAAAATGTTTACTTTAGTGTTTGAATAAGCTAAATGAAGTTGCGATTTAATTACTGAGACAGCGTATTTGAAAGTTTTTGAAGTATATACTAATAAATAAAATACTGACAATGAGGGAAAAGATTCTTGGTGCGTTTTCTCTCCTGCTTCTTTGGATAACCAACATGTTGCAAATGATAGATTTTTGTGATATGACTTATATGTGTTATTCCGTCGGATACATTTTACTGTTGGAACACTGCAAAATCACGCAGAAAAGCGAAGCTTCCACTAAAGTAGACGCCTGTGTCACCACTGAGGACATCGAAGCCTTTTACCACGGCTTAGAAAATGACTACTGAAAATGCGTAACTTCTGCAAGCACTCTGAGTGATTTTTAATTTTTTTAAAATGTTAACAGTTGCAATGATGTATTCAGAGCAAATCGGTTTCCAATTCACGTTGAAAATCAAAAATATTCAAAGAAACTTGGGAATCTATTAAATGAATTATCTTTCTTTTCTGCCGAACAACCATTTTTGGATTCAATTGAATCAGGCCCACTTTTATGAGTAATATATTTGTTTTATGAATTGGTTTCAATTTCTGACTGTAAGAAATCAACCTCTTGACGAACATGGAAAATTCTTTGCAGAAAGAACTCGAACTCAACAATGCATTTACTGCAGATAAACCCTTTTACTGAATCAATTCTGTCTATTCTTTTCCAACAGAAAATTCTACAGTTTTACTAAAATTATTTCAGAAGGCATGTTAAAAAATTCGCGTTATTAATAGCAACAATAGTTTCAAGAATGGCATCTTCAAACTACTTGCAATAACATCAACTTGAGTTACATCAAAAAATGTAGATCAACAAATAGTACAAACGCAGCATCATGGAAATACAAAAATTTCTTCAATAAAATAAGAAAAAGCGGAACATCTCATAAGCCATCGGGAATTTAGAGATTAATTTTAAGAAATACTTTGTAAAAACATCAACATCAAAAATATCCAAGAAAAGGAACATCAAATGCATCAACAAGAAATTAAAATGCTGTTTTCTGGAAACACTTGAACTTGCCACTAAGAAGTGAGAAGAAAAGTGAGCATAATATAGATTAAAAGGAATTTAAAGAACAGCTATATAAAAACCTATTTAACCTACTTCAGTGCTATTAGAAAAAATAAAAAAAGAAAGGGAAAAAATCACATACAGCATCATAAAGTATTTACAACTTCAACAAAAAGTGTCGGGGGAAAAACATTTTTTACAGCAACAGGAATTTCAAGAATAGTTTCATGAAAAAGAAGTGAAGCTTTTTCAAAAGAAAAATTTTATCTGTTTCTATAATAGTACACAAACTTTGCATATTTTCTCATAAAACTGGGGTGTCTCAATGTTAATGAAATTACAGATACAGTGATTCTTATTCTCAGAGATAGTGATTCTTATTTTCAAAGACAGTGAATCTTTCCAGAGACAGTGACTCTTTATCGAAGAGATAGTAATTATCAAAGGAATTGTGACATTTTGTCAAAGAGATAATGACTTTATCATAGAGGTAATGATTCAGTATCAAAGAGAAGCGATCCATATCGCAAAGGCAGTGACTTTTATCGCAGAGATAGTAATTCTCCATCAAAAGAGATAGTGACTTTATCAAAAGAGAAAGTGACTTTATCAAAAGAGAAAGTGACTTTATCAAAAGAGAAAGTGACTTTATCAAAAGAGATAGTGACTTTATCAAAAGAGATAGTGATTCTCTATTACAGAGACAGTGACTCTTTATCTAAGAGATAGTGACTCCTTATTTAAGAGATAGTGACTCTTTATATAAGAGACAGTGAGTCTTTATATAAGAGATAGTGACTCTTCATCACAAAGTTAGTAATTTTTAAATAGAAACTCTAAAAAAATGAGTGATATTTGGTAGCTTCCAATAGCGGTAGTGACTTTCTTAACTCTACATAGACTTTGTTAAAATAAAAGCGAATATTACGTGTGTTTCAGGGAGTTCTGATACGATTAGGGAGTGAGTATTAGCAATGGAAAGTGGATGAGTCAGAAAAGTACCAAACTGGTAGCACTGCTTTTATTTCCTAGTGAATTTCTTTAATTCTTTGCAATCAAGATGAAAATGGTCTCTTCCACCTCAAACTGAAAGTTTTTCTCTGCCATCTCAAGCTGAAAGTTTTTCTCTTTCTTTCACAGTAAAAGCAATAATTAAGTGAATTTTTAAACGTTAATAGTTTCACCTCAAAAGAATTTTTTTAAAAAAATATTTGTACTTATTTGGCTTTCAATAAAATAATTTATTACACCTTCTTCATTGTTATTTTTATTTAATTTAAGAGAAGATATCACTTCATTTTATCATTAATTAGTTATTTAATGACCGGGTTGTCACATTAATACAATTATGATTGCGTTTATAACAAAGCGTTGCATTTACGAGGAAGTAACAAAAAGTTTTAGTTACTTTCCATATGTAATAAGAAATAATCGAGACATCTAGATAATATTTATTGAATATCAATTGATTCTGCATATTAATTGATGTAAATTGCTGCTATTTATGTTTGTTTTGGTTTCAAAAAGCTGTAGATTGAAGTAACACGTTTTATTGTAGAATTTTATTAATATCTAGTACTTCACCCAGTTTTAATTATTACTGAAAAATAATCGAAACTTAATTCATATTTATTATTCTTAAGATTTTTCGACATAACCTATCACTAGAATAATACATTTCCCCAACGTTCCTTGACCTTTCGAAAGTCATCATTCTAGAACTCTGTAGATTTAACACTTATCATATCCATACTGCTAGTTGCTTCTTTCAATTTACAGTTTCCTGACACCAAACAAATCAATACGAATAGCTATTATTTACAACAACATGTACACAAAAATAAATTAATGTGCATAATAATCTTTATCCAGATAACACAGTTATTTCTTAGTAGGATAATGAAAATTCTACGACACTCCTTTGTTTGTTCCTTAACAGAATTTGTGCGAAAGTTTGAACATTTGTGTAAGAAATTCTATATTTCTTCTATATTTCATTGTAGCTTAGAATCACAGGATATATTGCTGATCTCTCTCTTAATTATCTTATAATTTAGAAGAAATATACGTCACAAACTCACACATAGAAAGAAAGAGAGAGAAAGAGAAATATTATTTCATTAAACAAATTTTACATCAAAACACTAAGAATATTTAATTCACATTTTAAATTTGTAACCTGATCAACTCTAAGAAATATAATTTTAAGAATTTTTTATCACCCCAAAAGTGTGAGAAAGAGAAAATTAACACAATTGATTTTTTAGATAAAAAGTTTCAAATGTGTCACAATACGCCACCAACCCAACGTTACAACCCCATTCTTCTAATTTTAATTATATGTAGCTGATATAATATTCAATTTAATAATTTATCGTTTTTTTTTTTAATTACATTTAGCTTTTATGTATTCAATTTAATCATTTATCGTTTTCTTTAATTTTAATATCTCAAAAGTTTACTTTTATCTATTGCTTGATATTTGATTGTTTATTTCAATTCTTATATTTAATTGAGTAATTTAAAAATAATTATAAAAAAGCGCTCCTTGGGTGCTTAAATCTAATCTTTGTAAGCCTTTGGATAGAAATTTTATTGATTATTTTTTGGTTTCTCATATTGTTTATATAATTCTTGATATCCTGCTACACATAACTTAAGATTACGATGAAATTTCAATGCACGTTCCATGTCACAATCATAAGAAAATTTTGCTCCCCACTTGTCACAAATATCAAGCCCAAGCGAAATAAATCAGATGTTAATTGTTAAACTTCACCTTCGACTTCTTCATTATTGACTTGAATTATCGAAATGAAAAAGTACATATAGAAATTTGTAAGAAAAATATCATACATGGCTGAAATTTTCATTTTAAGTATTTATTTAAAATTAATAACATGTTAAAACACTCAATTTTTTAATTTAAGCGAATAAATATAGTTGAAACAGTGACATGGTAGATTGGCAGTTTGGCTGGTAATTGAAATGCCAAGTTCAATTTGAAGTACAACGAAATAAAGAAGAAACTTATTATAAAATTTGGTTATTCCCCTCAACTCCAAAATATAAAGTGAACAAGCCATGAAGTAGAGCAAGTCACTCACATATGTGTGGGCATAAACTGACCGTCTTCTGATTACATGTCAAAATGTGAATGAAACAAAAATTAGGATTCGTACTAGAACAAAAAATTCATGTAAAAAGTATATTGTTGAATCAAAATTGTGTAAAAAATAATTGGACGTATATATATATATATATATATATATATGCAATCAGATATATACTTAGATAGAGTGTTTTAACAAGTATTCATGATATATTTCTAAAGATAAAAATAGGAAGCTCACGTTGATTTCAAAATAACAGATTACGATAATGTGTTATGAAAATTTAATTGACTTTTGTTTTTAAATCACATAATTTTGTTAGATTAGGTTCCATATTTCTTAAATTGCAGATACCCTACATTAGCTTGAATAACTTATAATTTAAGGGGTTGAATATATAAAAGTAATACAATAGAGCAAACTAATAGGTGGCTTAGGATCAACGTTTATTTACCGTTACTTCGAATTTCTCATAAATACGAAACAACCTTAAGCAGCGCAAATGTCAGCAATTTTCTTAAGTACCTCGGCAATTAAATACCTCCTTGTTTGTATACATGACTATAATTTTTAATTAATGGAACATTTATACACTTAATATTTGTGTAAAAGCGATACAAATATTTAGTTTCTAGCATTGGTATAGTATACTATTGTACAAAAACTTTCTACACTAGGTATTTTCCCATGTGTTAAGCCAAAGTCCTAATAATTTGTGAATACGAATATATTTCCAAAGCACCCAAAAATAATTAAAATAAATATTTTATGAGAATCATTTAAGTCAATGTTTTGAAAAGAATATAATTAGCGAAATGAATTGTAATAACATTTGAATAAATTTACAAACCTATGTTTGTTATTGAAGCAATTTTCGAGTATATTAGGATCTGCGTGTGACTTATTTTCTCACAAATGTATCTATAGAGGTTTCCAAAATATTTGCTGTCATCTTATCTCTTATCATTGTATGTGTGAAAATATATATAGATTAGTATAAGATTTTCCGAGGGCTAAACTCATTCATCCTGCAACCAGATTTTCTTTGAGATTAGGTTCATTCAGAGTTGTACCCAGGGAGTTCAAGGAATAAAAGCCCTGTTTGTATACAAACATGACAGAAAAGGAAGCATACGTTGATATTGTAAAGAGTAGTGCGTAAGATTGTATGGAGAAGTTACGCAGTGAAAAAGATACTTATTGGTTAAATTGTTATGTAAATAATCCTACTTGTACATGTCAATATTCAAATACATGATGGTGATAGATGTTTTCGTAGAAATTCAACTGAAAGGATTAAATAAACTTTACCCTATCAGTAGTTTTGCCCATATAAGATTAATATCTGTTTCACCTTTATTGGATTTACTAACTTTTAAGTGCTCTAAAATTTACGTGAAATAAAAAAAAACTAACACAAATAAAAGTACGAAAAAAATTGTATGTATAATGTCTTGCCCCCCCCCCACACATCTTTCTCTTTTCAGAAAATTTAAAACCGTGAGAAACAAAGGTTGCTACAATATTATCATTAATTCTTTTAAGTAAGAAAGTGAATTTAATTTTCTTAACTTTTTATAACACAAAAATATATCTAAATGAAAGATAAATAATATTTTGATCAGTAGCAAAGAAATTATTACTTATTTAATCACAGAAGACTTTCCAAAATAGCTTCAAGAAATTTTTCATTGTGGACAATAAGCCCTTTGTTCCAATTCCTTTCCAGGAAGTCTCTGGCTCCAATTAGATTTCTCTAAATCTGGTAAGCTGGAATATCTCTATATAATGTCTGGTATATGATAAGGGATGGTTGTCAGAGGTAGATCTATTCACGCTTCCTCGTAATTTTAAAATTCAAGCATTTTTTTTTTTAAATTCCTCTTTACCATTCTCAATTAAATCTAATATTAATCAAGAAAATGTGAGGGAGAGTTTAAATTAAAAAGTTAATAAAATATTTTTTTAAGTCATCGCTTGAATGAAAGTGGTAAGCATAATGCCTGGTTGCTTTTGGAAGGCGGGATACATGTATAGCAGCCTTCAAGGAGAATAAATATCTCCTCTATAAACCTTGGCTGCTTTAGCCCGGAGTAACTGAAAAATACATAGTTAAGTCTTCGTTTTTAGAAGACATTCGTGTTGCAAGACTTGGAGCGCGTAAAATGACATTGGTGTATTAATTATATTAACATGGTGTGGAAGTGAAAAAAGAGAATACTAGTTTAAATATCATCTTTGTCATTTGAATGAGACTTAAAATTCAAAGATACGTCGCTGATGTTCTATTTTCATTCATTGAGTGGCGCAAATATAATCAAGCAACCTTAATTAATTTACCCTTTAAAGCTGTATTCGTCAAAATTCGAAACTCATTTTTAGACAAAAAAAAATGTAACACATTTATTACATTTTAGTTACGTTGTAGAAAATACATTCATTTATTACGGACTGGGTACCATTGGTGGGCATTGAAGAGATTTAAGGCTGCGCTTAAAGTTAACTTCTAATTTAGCGGGCTCTAACAGCAAACTGCCCCCCCCTTCCCCAAGAAATATTTGCCAGAATGCTTGATTAATGTTAAAAATCATTGAACATATATTTTAACCAGTAATTATATGTCTTTTAAGCAAGATCAGACAAGATCAATAGTAAATACATAATAGCTTCTCTCCAAATACTTTTTTTTTATTAGTAGATGAACAAGTTGCAGCATGCGCAATTCACCATAATGTGTGTCCTTATGTTCTGGACAAATCAATAAAGCTTGTATTTAAGAATTTGGACAGATCACGACAGGATTAAGACTGCACCCAACACGCCATCCTAAATTTCTGAGAGTAATATTAATCCTATGGAGTTTCCTACTTTTGTTCTTAGAGTTGGTTTGTTGTTTATAATAGCACCGAATTAGACGCATTCAAAAAGTGGAAAAATTGAATATTTTAGCGTGAATATTTTCCCACGACTTTCCTAAATGTTATTAAATGTTTATGAAATATCTGATCACTCATTCACAACTGCATTAAAGATTTTATAAAAGAAAATGCTTTTTTTTTCTGAAAAGGAGGTAGTGAGTAATTTTTTTTCAGAAGAGTCGGTAAGTATTCTGTTCATAAGGTAGAATTTTATGATGTCCGAAAAAGATTGGGAACTTATGTCCTAAAGGATAGTGAATTCACAATGTTTTGTTAAAATTGAAGCCTTTTTAATCTAATCCAATTGAGTATTGCTTAGGTCCTATTCCTTAACATTAAGTGCGAACAGACTTTAATAATTTACAACTAATTTAGGAGAAAATCTCTTGAACTAAGAAAATAGGAGTAATAATTCATTACACAGGAATATTAGATGACAGAATTACAATGTCTAACTGTAATCAGAAACTGAGATTCTATCTCGATATAAAATTGTGAACAAAACATCAAATTAATATCATCATGACAATATCTGTGCTAGTACTTTTGGGGCACAGATCCTCAATTTGGCTTGACATAGATATGGTGAGTGAGAGACCAACTCAAATCCTAGCCTTGACGTCTGATAGTGATGCAAAATTAAAAAGTGTATTGACAGTGCTTAGCGAACGTTTTTTGGAACAGAAATAGGAAACCAGAAAACTCAATAATTAGTTAAAAAATAATTTCGAAAAAAAATAAATAAAAGGAAAAATGAATCTATAACAATATATGAGGCAGTTATTAATCTTGACTCACAAACTGAGCTTAAAACTTGGTATAAAATGCAGTGAGTATCGAAATATCGAAACAATACTTCAGCCGATGCATCACTCGATTTATTTCATTTCGCTTGAAATTTCAAAGTCAAATTGTGTTGTTACGTACATCAGACATCGTTACCGAGCATGATGTTAATAGATGAAACTGCGATTGTCCTTACCAAAAAATCTGAAATAACAGAAACAAAACTTAAATTAGCTAATTACTAGCTTGGAAAGAATTTTTTTCCTTACTTTCTTTCCTTGTTCGGTTGCCTAAGAAGCACCAGAAAAGTAGTCTTAAGAACCTCAGATGGACAGATAAGGCCTCTCCCAGTATTGAGGTCATCTAAATTCTCCCGAAGTGTTCCTCCATGATTCGAACACTAGATGATGTTCCAATTTAGCCCGAAAATACTGGTTAAATAAACTCCATAGTAAAATAAACCTCAGTTAATTTTATTATGATCTATGGTAAGATTATTAAAACTATCCACTCATAAATCATAACAAACACTTATTCTGGGCTTCTTTTGGTTGTACACCTTGAAACTTTCGTGTTTTGCTTACAATTTTTCGGAAGGTTTGGTGATATTTGAAAATAAATGGTTAAAGGTGTCATATATGGCTCAGTTTTTTTCCCTATCTATGTATTATTAAAAATGATCGAGATTAAGGAACATTTTTAATAAATTGAATGAATTTGCTGTCTACTCCTGCATTTATTGCATGGTTACTGTTATTTTAGTGAGATATTTTAACAGAAAAATATTCGAAGAATTTTAGAGAAGAATTTAAATGTAAAATAATATTCGTCGTTTTGAAACTTTTCTGTTGTTCTAAAGATAAATTTTAAAAATTAATCAAAGTAAAAAAATCGTTCTCATTAAATAAGCAATAACAATTAAAAATGGAATAAATCAAGTTCTATTTAAGCATTCATTATACTATATTATATCGTAAACGTCGTGTAATTAGAGCTACAAAAAGTGCTAATTTGATATTTCAAACAAGTTATTTTAAATTTTCCTAAAATTTCCATCTTTCGATAAATTGATCAGATTATATTGTGTTTATATTACTTATTTATGTATTAATTTTTACATTCTTCTTGATATTTTGTGAATTGTAATTTATTTGTTTATTTTGAAATATTTAAATCTAGTGAATTTATTTTCTGGCGATATACAAGAATGCATAATTCCTTTTTAATGTTGCAATATGTGTTTTAGCAAAAATTGCAAAACTTAAAAAAATTGTATTTTCTGAAAAAAAAAATTATGTCTTCCATTTATTTCTGGTACTTGATTACGAAATCAGCAGATCAAAGCAATCATTTAACAAACATATATTCGAAAAGATTCTATCAAAGTCACTCACAATTTGACTTTCTTTAAGACCGTTATGAGTAAAGAAATATCGTACCTTTATAGAATTTTGATAAGCAGCCTATGATGTTTATATTCATCTATAATATTAATATTCATCTAGAAAAAATACTAATTAAATTATATCACTTACATTATTGTTTCCAAAATCGTATATTGTTACATGATTTAAAGGAAATTAAACGAATAAAGAACTGGGGGTAATAGGCCAAACACGCATGAGTAAAGAAATAAAAATTCTTCTTAAAAACTAGGGATGAAAAAAAAATATTAAGAAATAAACGCTGATGCGGTTTGTTAATTAAAGGAAACTCCTTTTTCGGTTTCATAATTTCTTTTTAAAGAAAACGAATGAAATAGAGAGGAAAAAAAAAACTTGACTGGCTTCAAGATTTCTAGTCATTTTCTTTAATGTATAAATAAACAGAATCACAAAACGTATCGTTAATTGTTGAGCTATTTTTCAACTCATATTTTTTATCTTCTTTTTTCAAAGATATTATTTATTTTAATTTCGGTTTGCCTTTCACTACGCTTTCCTACTTTTCCATTTATTTCGGTATTCAGGATAATTACCAATTTGGCACTAGAAAGTTTCGTAAAAAAATAAACAACAGGAAGTAAATAAATTGAAAGAAAAAAACTCGCATGGTTCTGATGATTTTTACTGAAAGGAATGTTGCCCTTTTTTCTGGTAGCCACCCGACGGGTGGATATTCGGATACATTTCATTAACATTTATTTATTCTTTGTTGAGTAAATACTTTATAATAAGCAGCTTAATGTTGCATTTTTAACAGTAAAACCTGATTTCCTTGAGAAATTTTTTTTTTTTGTAAAAAGAAAAGAATCGAAGAAAAAAACAGAAATAAAAATTTACTTGCTCAATGAATTTGTAAAAGATTTAAGACATTACAATCTATGAATAGACCATGAATTAAGTTTTAAAAAATCATTTGCTGCTAAGGGTTTCTATATCGAGCAGTAGTTTCATTATCAAAAAGAAGAATTTCAAAGCATATTTTGATAATTATTATTTTGAAGGTCCAGAAAAATAGAATTGATATTACAATTAAACATAAGCAATGATTTCAACACTGTTCCTAATTAATTTTTATTTTTCGAAGCTCAAACCTAATGTAAACAAAAATAAGATCGACTATTTATTTTTCTTTTTCATTATATTTTGAGTTAAATTAAGCAGATAATGCATGTATAATAATGGTTTACACTGGTGTTAAAAATTTAAATTATTAGATATTAGTCGAGAATTTCTGAAAATTACTGGGTTGTAGGGAAATCCAATGCTTCTGGACTATTATGCTATTAGTATCGATTGTGTATTCACGCGTACGAGTGGCACTTAAATGAAATACTTTGTAAGCGCATGTGCCAATTTCTCCATGCTTCATTCGTTTGCACATCTCGGAGAATTTCGTGGTGTCTTTTTTTACAATATTAGGAGAAATTCACAGTAAAACAGAGTAACTATTAAAATTTAGATAATAGAAGGAGGTGGCGAATTGCTACAAGACTTGAGTCAGAGTAATTTCAAGCTCTGATGGATACAAACTTTTTTCCATATTTCGGCATTGTTTGCAAATTATGGAAATAATTTAATGAGACAGGATCCTTAGAAAGAACTATAAAAAGTAGTCCTAAAACCACGACGATACATGAAGATCAATATTTACCTATAATAGTAAGGCGTGATATGAGAACAACTGCTTCTCGTCTGTCTTGTAACTTCATGGAGCTGCGGGAACCTAAATTACTAAATTCGACATTTCCTAAAAGAAATCAAGTTTCAACGTTCACTTTTTTCGAATGGAATCCAAGTTTCACCGTTCACTTTTTCAGAAAGGAATCCAAGTTTCATAGTTGGCTTTATCCGTAGGAGTCCATATGCGTAAAGAACTGCTTCTTACATCATGTTCTCTTCAGCGTAATAAAGATCCCGTATAGCAATGGGAAGATGATTTTTAATTTATTAATTGTTAATTAATGTCCCACTTTGAAGAAACTCGAAAGCTATTGGTGACGGATCTCATCATTTTGCACCTCATTGAAGTAATGAAGATAACGCTTGAGTTGGTATCCCAAAATCGAATCTTTGACACAAAGTTTGGAGTTCTTGAGTACTTGGAGCTTCAGCAGCTTTAACGTGCATCAGTCGCATGACACGACGAGTATTTTTATGACATTAGGAATCATGGAGCAAAGAGTATCGGCATTCGAGAAGAGATTAATGGAAAAATGTTTCATTCACTGATAATCCAGATTCAGCCTAACCATTAATTATCTGAGTATATTAAACAAAGAAAGAATGAATCCATTGCAAATCCTCCAACATCCGAGAAAGAAACCAATTCTAAGATCTGGGATGACATCATGTGGGTTAGAGTATAAATCTCCATATGGGTTAGAGTATAAATCCCCATATGGGTTAGAGTATAAATTTCCATAGAGTATGAATCTGTGACTATTAGGATGTATAGTATTGATATCAAGCACTTTATTAGCCTTGTCTAGGGTGTTGTTGCCCCTTATTTTATTTTTATAAAAGACAATGCTCGTTCACGTAGGACTCATCTGAAAGATGAATTTAGCTGGAAAGTGAGGATATTCGCACAATACATCAGCGATTCTACTACTTATCCTAATCTCTAACACTTAAATTGATTTTTTTTAAAAAATTTATTAGTCAGTTTTAACTATCCATGGACAGTTTATCAAATATTTACATCGGTTCAAAATTAAAAATATTCTGAAAGGCACATGTGAAACCGTTGGAGTTGTTTCTACTGCTTTTATGCAAAATATTTCCATTTATTTCAACTTGATGAATCTGCCAATTTTTTATTATTATTTTCATAAATAAAATACTTTAATTTATATAAAACTTTTTTAAAATTAATCTGAAAGCATTAAAAGGGTGTTACATATTTCGGATATCCTCTCGCATGGATTGAACTTTGTTTCAAAATTATAATTCACTATCAAACTTACTCTTACTACCGGGACACTTTCTTTAGCATGATTTGAAAGTCGAATGCTTAAAGGATTAATAATTTTCAATAGAGGAATTTTGGATTGACTGTTGCCTATACGTTCATTTATAACCATGTTTATAGATTGTATACATATTCATCTGTAAATATGTTTATATATATATTTGCAGCCTCTGTAAATTTACTTATGTAAATATGTTTTTCTATGGCTTTTTTAAATTTATTTTTTGTTGTATCAATCCTTGTGACAACAATTGTTGCTGAAAATAATTTTTATTCACAATTAACTTTTGAAAAATATTTCCGGAAGGCAACTACAAATGTTGTTCGTTTGTATGTCCTGTCTTCTAGGAATATTTTTTACGTATTTTTGTTCCATTTTAAATAACTGATGAAGTAGTCTTCCTGGGGAACAAATTCAAGGCTTCTAACGTTCATTGGTTAAGCTTGAACTTTATCAGTAGGAATCGGATAGAGTGGCTAGTCTGATGTCTAGAGGCAATCTTATAGAACGCATCAAAGATACAATTGTAATTTATATTCCTCCTCCGAAAAACATTCAGAATCTGAATACGGCGGAACTGGAGAAGTGGAGTAAACTGTTAATGGACTTTTTAATTTACCCGTTTTCCATCATGAACTCACATTGTGAAACTTATATAAATGAAAGTGGAGGCCTTTTCCCCGTAACAATCTATTTTTATTTCATCTCTCAGTCTTTTCTATAAACGGCAGTACGTTGATGAGCCATACTCACTCTTGTATAGTAACTGTTATATGACGTTTTTCGCATTAAATTAACCAATACATTTAATAAATTTTATTAAAATCAGTCAAAGACTTATGGTGATAATCAACCGAAAAAAAAAGTTTTTTTTTTTTTTTTTAATTTTGAACACCGATGAAACCAAAGTAGAAAGAGTGCATGTGAATTATGATGTCTTCAAGTAATAAATTATAAGTATTTCAAGTGTGTGTATCTTAAACATTTATAAGTACTACTTGTATTTATAATGAAGTGACCATGGTAGCCTAATGGTAATGATTGGGGGCTCGCTGAGCTATGATGCTACGAAAGACATGCCATATAACAGGGCGGATGCATGTGTTCAATATGTTCGAGGTCCTTAGTCCTCCCATTGGTGCAGAAGTTTCGAGAGGGGTGCCAGCTCAGATGTCGTCTTCGTCACTTGACAGAGATTCACAATTATGACGTACTTCACTAATAGCCTTCGTGTCGCTTCTCATTGTGACATTAAATAAAAATCACACACACGCATATGTAATAAAACATTGATGTAAATTTTGCGTGTGATTTCTATCATATAAATACTATAATTTTATTAAATTCATTATTATAACATTAATTTTAACTTAAAATGTTTTTAAAAACTTCCTTTTTGTTTGGTGTAATATACAGTGATTTAAAATTAAATTATAAAATTTCAATTTACCATAATAAATTCTCCTTGAGTAAATTATGAATTTGAATAAAAAAGAAATTATAAAATCAGTTTTCAAACTTTAATTAATTTTTATCATCCAATACATCTGTGAAAAGATATTTTAAAAGAATAAGATGCCCTATAAAAAAATTCTATTGACATTTTTATACTTTTAACAAGCAGGTACGAATTATTTTATTCATATTGAATTCCACACTAAACCACTTTTCAAAATTTTAGAAGCTACAAATGTTTTAAAGTTAAATTTTGTAAAATAATTTTTGATTATAATTTAGAGGAAGACTGAAAATGAAATGTCACTTATTTTTGAAGCTACAAGTGTTTTAAAGAAAAATACTGCAAAATAATTCTTGATTATAATTTAGAGAAAGACTACAAATGAAATATCATTTATTTGTTTTATTAGAATATGCAGATTGGAAACTTTTAATCATTTCCGAGATTTTTATTTATAATCTCTGAACTGTATATCTTCTGCTGAAGATGAAGTTTTTAATCTTGAAACATTCTATGAAATTCTTAAAATAACACTATTCTAATTTCGATTGGCACACATTATTCATGAGAATACAGAAAACTGATTCGTGAAATCAAATTCTTTCAAACTTATGTTGAATTTTATTTTGACTCTGTATGTGTACATTCGTCTTAGAAAAGTGAAACATGCCAGATATTTAATTTGTGTGTGGAATACGTTTTGGAAACAATGACTCTGATGTATATTTTAAATTCTTATTCTGTTGCTTGTACAAGTGCAGACTCGAAGCCGGATAAGAAAAGGGGAATAAAATTAAATGAAATTTAAAATACATGATGATTCTTGTATCGATTTCTTGTTAATCATTTACTCTTCTTTATTGTTTTTATAAAACAAATTTTAATGTTTTTTCGAAAATATAATCCAAAAATATCAGATTTACAAAGTTCCTCTAAATTTATTGTGATTCTTTACATGTTTTCTTTATAAAAGTGAGATATATTTTCGCTTTCATTTTATTTTCTTTATTTTATATAAGCATATTTAAATTATGTTTATCTGTTCCATTTTGTTAACGAAACCAAGATCATTTCCAAAAATTATCTTTGGGCAGGACTGAAGAAAACTATATTTTATACTTTTGCGTATAACCGCGGTCTAGGAAGCAATCGAATGGAGATAATTCTTTTAAATACAAAAAAAAAATGTTTTAGTTCCTAAAACGCTTTTCCTCCAATTTCGATTATTGTCAATAATCTATCTATGAAGCAAAGTGAAGTAATAAATATTCTTTCACAAATGGGGGGATTGATTAAAGAACTGTATGTTTCTGTATGATTCTGATTTTATCTTAAATTGTGACGATTTTAGTTCTAAGAGGATTTTGAACTTAGGAATTTTTATACCTTTAGATCTTCATATAAATAGTATTTTATACTAATAGTAAATGCAATTAAAATGCACGATAGGGATAGGTTGATGGATACACTTTTCATTTGGATTATTTTTTCTGCAAATTTTAGAGCACAAGATGAAATTTTAATGAAGACAAAATCCCCAAGAATATCAGATTTTAGAATTTATATCCTAGATTTTCTTTTCTTTTTTTTTGTAGTTCATACATGTCGTACGCATGTAACTCTGCATATAACTTTTAGTTTTGGAAATGTTATTAGCTTTATGAATTATTTAATTGTAGTTTATATCTTCCTCTTTTATGCTTAAATTACATAAATATTCTAACTAATTCAATTTGATTATTTAAATTTAATAAAGCATACTGTCATTTTACTTTTTCAGCTGAGAGTCAAGTGAATTTATCTAGTTACATAAAATAATGGATTTTGCCCTTTATACATATTACTTGAGTTTAGAATATTCCTCGATCCACTGAACTAAACACTGTATTTGTAAAATTAGTTAAAAATGAAAATATTTTTATATATTTTATAGAAAGCGAACTCAAAAGTTCGGCGAGTAAGAAAAGCATCTTTCTTTGTCATCATGTCGATATTTCCAGTTTAAATTTCATTATAGGTCATTATCTATTAGATAGACGGTTCAAGATTAAATACCTTATACTGTTATAATAATCCATTGAAAAAAAATATATTGCACAAGTTCTTATAATAAATAAAGCAAACATATATTCTGATATTGACTATGCAGATATAATATATACATTATTTGATACAAAACATAAATATTTCAAAAACTGTTAAATTCAGAGGATATAATATTCTTTAGGATCTGTATGGTGTATTTCATAATACAAAATCCTCTATAATTCATCTTATTACAAAATTTGAATTCACTTGAAGAAAAATTAATGAGATGCCACTAAAATGTATTTGCGAGCTTAAGTTAATCTCAGTTTTACACATGCAGCTTCTTGTTTCCCTGCATTTAAATTGAAATAATATGGGAAAATTTTAAAGTGAATCTTATGTATGAAATAGTGTTCCGTTATGATTGTTGTCGATATTAAAGATAAGTTACAAATAAAGTGAGTTAATTTTCAAATGATTTGTTTACGATGGAAAAAAAATATATAGGTATACATATTATAATTTTCTTGTCATATTAACATTCTTTTAATACCGAAAGAATACATATCGTATTGTTTGGAATATATTTAGATATAATGTCTTCAAATATGTTTTCTAAGTCATTTATAATGACTTCCAATCTAGGCTTTACAGTTAGGAAAATGTTTCATATTGAAGGTAACATTTGCTATCAACTGTTACACAAACAAGCTCTTCCAAAGTAATTTATAAGAATACAATAAAATAGCATAAATGTAAAAAAAATCAAAATCAAAGACTTGTGCAAAATTTCTTTGTGTTTTTCTAAATTTTTCCACTTCTAAAATTCATAAGAAAAAAAATATAGCAATACATTTTTTTATTTGACTCGGGCTTTTCTCTGCAGAGTTTGATGCCTTCTATTCCAAGTCAACTAGCAAATAGATAATGTTTTCATGTATAATACATTAATTTATTTATAATGATAGTCGTATAATTCCTGATAAACTACAATAAAATACAAAAAAATTCCCTATATGTTAGAAAAGAAGAAATCCTTGTTTTATTAAGGTACTTTGTGATATAACATAAAATTAGAACACAAAGTAAGCAAATAATACATTTACCGTGAAACAATAATGATGAAAATTTATCTCAAATTTTCGATTAAAATTTCACTCAATTATTGTTAGTATACCTTGGAATGTCTGTATTATTTTATACACCGTTCCCCGCAAAAGCATCCATTTGTTTTACATTTAACGATATAAACAGTTCACGCACCTTTTATTTTCAATTATTTATTTTAGAAAATTATTTTTTGTTTGAAATAAGCATATTTTACGTGTCCTCCATTTTGTAAAAAATTGTTTCTCTGAGAACTATCGTGATTAATTTGAGCATGCGAAATTCTTAAATGTTGAAACTGAATACATTTTTTTTTAAAAAAAGTTATTAGAATAAGAAAAATATTAGTTTTGGTTTATTGAGTCACTCAAAAAGTTAAATAAATAAGCTTAAGAAGAAAAATATGATACATAATTTGTCAACCACTTACCTAATGACGTTAGTCAACTCCGTCTCGTTATATAGCCATTAGCAGTATTCCTGCTAATTGAAAACCAATAATTTTGCTTTTAGGAACAGTTTTTGCACCAAGTCTATAGATTATTATTCATTTCTAAAATAATATAAAATGTGTTCGCCTTATTTGTTCTGAATTTTCGTTCTATAGACAAGATATTAATTATGCTGTACCTGAAAGATTGTACTAAATAAATGAAAAATAAAAAGTGGTGAACAAAGCGGATTCTTAAAGATTCCTCTTTTAAGGTACCCAAGGGGCTTTTGTATAGTTAGATCCCTTTTTGCGTATTAGATCACTTTTTAATTTCTTTCCATTTGCTTCAATTTTAATTTCATTTATCTTAAAATATATTCTATTTGATAATTTACCGTCCACTTTAATTTCAATTATATGTAGCTGATATAACATTGTCTTTAGTAATTTATCGTTCGCTTTAATTTAAATTACTCGTAGCTGATATAATATTCAATTTAATAATGTATAGTTTTCTTTAACTTTAATATCGGAAGCGCTTACTATTGTCTATCTTACTATATTTCATCATTTATTTTGATTCTTATATTTAATTGAGTCATTTAATAATAATTTTAAATAAAGCGCACTTAGGTGGCTATCCTTTGTAAAACTTTGCCTAAATTTTTATTTAAAAATATGTCCGTAAAAGTTTCAAAAATGATGAACTTTAATATAATTATTTTGTTTTTTTGTACTTGTTCACATACACGTCTCATTATGAAAAACTTTTTACAAGTTATTCATAAACAAAACTTTTGATTGTTGCTTAGAGAATTTATATTAATTTAATACATTCCATATACGCGTATTCTCAACATGTATGACTACCAATAATTTATACAAACTATTTTAAACTCGTAATTTTCTGTGTCAGCAACTGTTTGGTATTCATTAACTTTCATGTAAAGTTAAATTAATATAGAAAAGAAATCTTTCTGTATATATTTCTTTGTTCCTTAACATCTAAACATAGAAGTTGGTAAACAGACAGCTTATTAGTATGAAACGAAAGAAATGAAACAAGCTCATTATAAATTGACAGTGTCCCTCCTAATGAACCATAGAGTTCATTTCTTTACTTTGGAATCAATTCCATGTTCATTATTTCTTAAAAACTGAATTATTTGTGGTTTTTCAAGAAAATATGCGTTAAAAATTGTTTGATAATTAAATCTTATCAGCTAGAAAATAAATTATTTTTATTGGTTGTGAAAAATATATATTTTTAAAATATAAAGAAATAATAATTTCAAGCAATTTCTGTTTCATGAAATGGTTATTTACAAGCCTCAAATTTATGAAATGACAAATCATTCTGAAGAAATAATAATAAACATAATAATATTATTGTGCTTCCTCTTGCTAACACAAAAATAATATAGTAAAATAATAACATATTTGCTCTCTGTCTAGTTTTATTTGAATTTTAAGTTGTACATGAATTTATTCTGAATGTTTAACAGATAATTGGAAAATCATTGTTGAAGCTTCTGTTTCACTTATTTCGCATAACATTTACAAGAAATACAAAGAAACCATGAGGATGTTTGTTTGTCATAGTACTTTACTTGTTTATTATAGTACAAAATTTACAAAAAGTATTTATCATTTACTTGTTAAATATGACTAAAATTTTCATATCTTCTAATGTTTTTTCTTATTGACGAATGAAAATATTTAATAAAATATTTTGTTAAAGAATAATTTAATTTTTTTTTTCTCTTTTTATGACATGCGAATTGAAACTGATGTCTTGACGAACGATGAAACGAATTGATGATATATATATATATATATATATATATATATATATATATATATATATACGAAAATTTATGAAAGAATAATTTAAAATATTTAAAAAGGCAAAAATCCAGAAGAAATGCTAACAATGAAAGAAAAATAAAGAAAATATGAGAACCCAGCAAGTCAAAAAGCAATATCAGGCTGAGGACCGATTAAGCGAAGGTTAAACAAAGTTTAAATAGTACTAACAGCTACATGCGACGAGTAGGCTCGAATTAGGGAAATCCAAATTGCAAAAGAGTTCATTATTAAAAGATGCAAACAAATTCAGCGATAAAATCTACAAAAATAAAATCTATAATTCCTGGTAGGCTGAATTGGGAAATCCAAATTACAAAAGAGTTCAATGATTAAAAAATGCAAAAAATTTCAACGATAAAATTTACAAAATAAAAACTATCATTCTAAAAATTATCAACAGATCAAAATATAAAAATTACTTACAAAATTCAAAGAAATGAAAATTCAAATATGTGAGTAGTAAGACGGAATTTTCTTTAAGCTTCAAGATGTATATCACATACTCAAAATGAAAAAATATAACACATCATCACCATATAAATTGAAAAAAGATTTAAATCATTGTTTGATTTGTAATAAAATGTAAAAGGATGCAAACAATTGGTTGGTAATAAGTTGTATGGTAAAGGAGTATAACGGTCCAGAGAGTGAGTAAAAATGTAAGCTGTGTAAATGTAAATAAATAGATTCTTCACGGCTAGACCACTAACAAGCCGACTTTGTGGACATATTGTTGTGTGGTGGATTTGAAATTGGATCACGATTCGCAAAGATGTTTAATATATTTGTGATGTATATAAGTATTTAAGAAATTTATTGGATAATCATGATCCAAACAGTTGTTGAAGAATTTTTTAATGTTATTAAATTTGTCTATTTTATGTGTGGTTAATTTGCTATTACGTAATAAAAAGCCCAATTAAATATTCCTATAAATGAATCTGTGTAGATTACTGTTCCAAAAAGGTATTTTAATTACATGGAATTTGAATTTCTCTCTTTTATCAAAAATATTACTAATAAGTCTATTGTCAACTATTTGCAAATCGAGATCTAAAAATTCTACTGTATTTGAATTAAGATTATTTTTTAATAATTTGAGGTAATTAGGGTAAAATGAAATATTTGGTTTAAAATCCTCAGTTTTACCTAAAATAATTAGATCATCTATGTAACGAAAAAGAAAGTAAGAATCATTGTCAATCTGTTTTAATTCATAAAAAGGTAAATAAAAATTGGCCAGACAATTACTAGCTGGACCTCCCTGAGGAAGACCCTGAATTTGTTTATAGAGATTCTGACCAAAAATTATAAAATTCTCTTGTAATACAAGTTTAACGAGAGTATTGAATTTTTCTTGTTTTATTGTTTGATTTAAATGATATTTATTGTATAAAATTGCAAGAACCTTAATTAAATCTTGAATATCTATTGAGTTAAAAAGGTCTTCAAAATCATATCCATGTACAGAGAATACCTCTTGTTCCTTCATGTTTTTGACAATTTCAAAACTATTTTTAATAATAGCGGTATTTTCAATAGATTTTTGAAGAATGGATTGAAGAAGTTTGCCAGATTTAGTGATATAGGTGTTATATCCATTCGTAATACTTCGAAATTTTACAGGATTTTTGGGAAATTTTGGCGTTAAGAAAATGTAAGGAAATTTAATGTTTGTAAGGTGTAAACCCACCTTCTTATTGAATGCCAAAAGACGATTATTCATTTCTCTGTTACTATATTTGGATAACTGGAAAGTATTATTATTCATTACATGTTCACTCAATAATTTATGGTAGTAAAATTTGCAAATAATTGCATAATTTGCAGGAACCTTATCTACATAAACGATAACAAAATCCTTCTGAAAATCATCTATATCAAGTTTTAGATCTTTAATTGTAATTTCCCTATCCACTTTAAAATTCAAATATAGAATTTTCTTCAAAACACATGACCTAAATTCATCAAATGCCTCAATTGGCAAACCATATTTAATTGCAACCTTAAGAATAAAATTGTCAAAATCATTAGTAATTTGTTTTCTCACTACAAGGTTACTATTAGTAATCATGAGCCTGAATCCAGTTCCTTTATTCATGAAACCTCTCAATAAAACGCTTTTAACGATGTTCATGTTTCCCGTAACAACATGTTGATGGAATGAATCAAC
>BMAW01045606.1:288412-341787 GCA_019974015.1 Nephila pilipes
ACAATAGTCCATATCAATAGTAAATACATGTAACTAGCCCATGTTTTTTTATTGCAGATGACAAATTGCAGCATGCGGCAAATTCACCATATTGAGTGCGTATGTTCTGGACTTAATCAATCAAAGCTTCAGGATTGAAATTTGGATCAGATGCTCGCAGGATTAAACTCCAACACGCCATCCAAATTTCTAGAGTAATATTAATCCCTAGGAGTTCCGCTTTGTTCTAAGAGCGTTATTGCTTATAGCATGAATTAGTGCACTGAAAAATTGGGAAAATAATATTTCTCCACTATTTTCCGAAATGTTTTTAAATGTTTTTTGAAATATCTGATCACTCATCTATAATTGTCATTATTGATTTATAAAAGAAAATGCGTTTTTTTCTGAAAAGCAGTAAAGTAATTTTTCTGAAGAGTCGATAGTATTCTTTTCAGGTAGGATTTTTTGATGGCTGAAAAGAATGATCTTATGTTCTAAAGGATAGTGAATTACAATGTATTAAATTGAAGCATTTTTAAATCTAATCCAAATGAGTATCTTGGGTCCTATTCTTTAACAATAAGTGTAAGCAACCTTTACCAATTTTCAACTAATTTAGGTGGAAAGATTCTTGAACAAGAAATAGAGTAATAATTCATTAACAGGATATTAGAAGATAAATTACAATGGCTAACTTGTAATCAGTAAGCTGAGAATTCTCTCGATATAACTTTGAACAAAACATTAAGTTAACATCATCATGACAGGTATCTTGGTAATACTTTAGGGGCACAGGTCCTCGTTGGCTTGATATGAATGGTATAAGGGAGAGGACAACTCACACACTATCTGACGTCTGATAGTGATGCAAAAATAAATAGTATGTTGACAGGTGGGTAGCGAATCGTTTTTTTTTTTGAACAGAGAATAGAAACCAGAAAACTCAATAATTGTTAAAAATAATTTCGAAAAATAAATAAAAAGGAAAAAATATAATCTATACCAAATGAGCGTTATTAATCTCGACTCACAAACTGAGCTTAGAACTTGTCTTAGAATGCATGAGCACGAAATATCAAACAATACTTCAACCGATGCATACTCGTTTTATTTCATCATCCTTGTTCAAAAGTCAAATTATGTTGTTAAGTACATCAGACATCATTATTAAACATGATGTTAAGAATCACCATTGAAACTTTGTCCTTTCCAAAAATCTGAGTAACAGAACACGGACTAAAATTAGCTAACGACTAGAGTGGAAAAGAATTTTTTTCTTATTTTCCTTTTCCTTGTTCGGTCTACCTAAGAAGCACCAGAAAAGTGGTTCCTTAACTTCACATGGGCAGACTAAGCTATAGCTAAAATAACTCAGTTAATTTATTTGATGTATGAGTAATTGGAAAACTACCCACTCATAAATCCATAACAAACACCTAAGGACATAGGTTTAATAATCTCACTATAAACTTGCCGTCAAATGGTATAAAATAATAGAGCCCGAACCAAATTCATCTAACCCATAAAATTGATTTAAGTATGTGTTAATTGAGAAGGCCCCTTTAATTAAAATTAAATAACTTATGTTTTCTCGTAAATGGTTTTGCAAATATGTATGTCCGTGAGTGGTCAGTGCTGTTAGATACAAATACCTTGAAACCCTACGTGCTTACTTCTGGCTTCTTTTGGTCTCTCACCCTTGAAACTACGTGTTTTGTTACATTTCTTTGAAGGTTTGCGTGAAATTTGAAAATAAATGGTTAAAAGGTGTCATATGGCGCAGTTTTTCCCCTATCTCTTATTAGTAATGAAGTTTAGGAACATTTTAATACATCGAATGATTTTTAGCGCATCTGCATTTATTGCATATTTGTTATTTTAGTGAGAGTATTTTCACAAAAAATGTTTAGAATTAGAAAAGAATTAAATGTACAATATGTCGTTTTTGAAGCTTATGTTGGTCTAAAATAAATTTTTAAAAAAATCAAAGTAAAATAATGGTTCCTTATGTAAATAAGCAATAACAATTAAATAATGGAATGAATCAAGATCATTTTAAGCATCTATTATACTATATTATCCGTAAATGTCATGTATGATTAGACCTACAAAAAATGCTAATTTGATATTTCGAATTGGTTAATTTAAATTCCTACAAAATTTCCATCTTTCGATAAATTGGATAGATTATATTGTGTTTAATATACTTATTTTATGTGTTGATCTACATCCTTCTTGATATTTTGTGAATTGCAATTTATTTGTTTATTTTGAAATAAATATAAATGTAAGTGAACGTATTTTCAAGATATACAAGAATGCATATTCCTTTTAATTTGCAATATGTGTTTTTAGCAAATTGCAATACTTAAAAAATTGTACTTTCTGAAGAAAAAATACGACTTCCATTTGTCTCTGATATCGATTACTTAGAAAGTTAGAGATCAACGCAATTAATTTAGCTCGAACATATATTGGAAAAGATTCCATCAAATCACTTACTAATTTGACTTCTTTAAGACCAAGTATGAGTAAAATATCAGACCTTGCTAGGATCTTTTGATAAAAACAGCTCCATGATGTTATATTCATTTCTAATATTAATATTCGTCTAGAAAATAATCAATTAGTTCTTAGATTTTACACTATTGTTTCCAACAACGTATGGTTGTTACATGATATCGATAGGGAAATTAACGAATAAAAAGCAACGGTATAGGCCAAATGCATGAGTAAAGAAATAAAAATTCTTCTAAAACTAGGATGAAAAAACAAATATTAAGAAATAAACGCTGATGCGGTTTGTTAATTAAAGGAACCTTTCGGTTTTCATAATTTCTTTTAAAGAAAACGTAGATGAAATAGAGAGGAAAAAACTTGACTGTTCAGTTTCTGAGTCGTTTTCTTTAATGTATAGTAAAACAGAATGCAAACGTATTCGTTAATTGTTGAGCTATTTTTCAACTCATATTTTCTATCTTCTTTTCAAAGATATTATTTATTTAATTTCGGTTTTGCCTTTCACTACGCTTTCGCTACTTTCCATTTATTTCGGTATTCAGGATAATTCAATTTGGCACTAGAATTTTGTAAAAATAAACAACAGAGTAAATAAATTGAATGAAAAAACTCGCATGGTTCTGATGATTTTTAATGAATGGATTGCCTTTTTTCTGGTAGCCGACGGCATTGGGATATGCGGATACATTTCATTAACATTTATATTCTTCGTTGAGTAAATACTTTATAATAGCAGCTAATGTTGCATTTTAAGTAAAACTGATTTACTATAGATTTTGTTTTTGTAAAAGAAAAGATCGATTGAAAAAACGAAATAAAATTCATGCTCAATAGAATTTGTAAAAGATTTGAAATAATTACAATCATTAGACCAGAATAATTAGGTTTTTAAAGAATTGTGCTAAGGTTTTTCTATATCGGCAGTAGTTTGCATTATCAAAAGAAGAATTCAAAATATTTTGATAGGTTATTTTGAGTCAGAAAAATAAATTGATATACAATCAAAGCATAAGCATGATTTTAACGCATGTCTTAATTAATTTATTTTTGAGCTCAAACCTAACGTAAACAAAATAAGATCGACTTTTTATTTTCACTTTCATTATATTTTGAGTTAAATTAAGCAGATAATGCATTATAATAATGTTTACATTGGTTTCAAATTGAAATATTAGAATTAGTCAGAGAATTTCTGAAATTACTTGTTGTAAAATCATGCTTCTGGACAAAGATGATTTCTATTAGTATCGATTGCGTATTCACGTGTACAGTGGTCACTTAAATGAAATACTTAATGTAGCGCTGTGCCATTCTCCATGCTTTATTCGTTTGCACTCTTCGGAGAATTTGTTGTTCTTTTACAATTATTAAGAAATTCACAGCAAGAAAAGAGGCTGTAACTATTAAAATTTAGATAATAGAAGGAGGTGGCGAATTGGTAAAGACTTGAGTCAGTGTAATTTCAAGTTCTGATCGATACAAATTTTATTCCATACTTGGCATTGTTTTTCAATTTATGAAATGAATTTAATGAGACAGGATCGCTTCAGAAGAACCTTAATAAATAGATCATAAACCTTGACGATACATGGATCAATATTTATCTATAATAGTAAGGCGTGATATGTGAACTGTCTCTCGGCTGTCTTGTAACTTCATGGGCTGCGGAAATCTAAATTATAATCGACATTTTAAACGAAACAGTTTCAACGTTCACTTCGAAAGGAATCAAGTTCCACCGTTACTTTGCAGAGAACTGCAGTTTCATAGTTGGCTTTATCCGTAGAACGTCCATATGCGTAAAGAACTGTCTTTCATCATGTTTCAGCTTAATAAAGATCCTGCCATAGCAATGGGAAGATGACTTTTGTTATTGATATTAATTAACGTCCACTTTGAAGAAACTCGAAAGCTATTGGTGACGGATCTTATCATTTTGCATCATTGAAGTAATAGAGATAACGCTTGAGTTATCTCCAAAATCGAATCTTTGACACAAGATTGGAGTTCTTGTACTTGAGCTAACAGCTAAGTGCATCAGTCGCAGACGAAGTATTTTATGACATGTAGTAATCATGAAGAAAGAAATCGGCATTCGAGAAGAGATTTTGAAATGTTTCATTCACGATAATCCAGATTCAGCCTAACCATTAATTATCTGAGTATATTAAACAAAGAAAGTAAACCAGCTGAAAATCCTCCAACATCCGAAAGAGACCAATTCTAAGATCTGGGACGACATCATAGTGGTTAGAGTATGAATCTCCATATGTTTGACAGAATCTGATGACTTTAGATGTAGTATATCTTCAAGACTTTATTAGCCTTGTCTGAGGTGTTGTTGCCTTATTTTATTTTATAAAAGAAGAAATGCTCACCACGTAGGACTCTGAAAAAGATGAAATTTGTGAAAGGAGTGATATTGCACAATAGTCAGCGATCTACTACTTCTAATCTCTAACACTAAAATTGATTCTTTTTTAAATTTATTAGTCAATTTTAACTATCCATGGCACAGTTTATCAAATTATTTACATGGTTCAGAAATTCACATAGTTAGAAAATGGAAACCGTTGAGATGTTTATACTGCTTTATGCAAAATATTTCCATTTATTCAACTTGATGAATTACTGCCAAACTTTTATTATTATTTTCATAAATAAAATACTATTGGTATATAAAAGCTTTGAAATATTATCTAAGCACATTAAAAAAGGTGTTACATTAGATATCTAAAGGCATGAAATTTGTTTAAAATTATATTCACTATCAAACTATCTTTATACCCAAGCCCTTTCTTCAGTACATGATCTTGAAAGTCAATGAGTTAAGGGATTAAAAATTTTTCAAGTAGGAATTTTTGGGATAACTATTGCCTTTACGTTCATTTATAACCGGTTTATAAGCTTTATACATATTCATCTTAAAATATGTTTATATATATTATTTCAGCCTCTGTAAATTTACTTATGTAAATATGTTTTCTATATGTATTTTAAATTTATTTTTTGTATCAATCCTTGGAAAGTTGTCTGAAAACGATTTTATTTACAATTAACTTTGAAAATATTTCCGAAGGCAACTCACAAATGTTCGTTTCAGGTCCTAGTTTTCTGAGAATATTTTTACGTATTTTTGTTCATTTAAAATAACTATTGAAGTATCTTCCTGGGAACAAATTCAAGGCTTCTAATCTTCATTGGTTAATGAGACTTTTCGAAGTAGATCAGCTCGGATGGATTGCTAGTCTGATGTCTATGAGCAATTCTATAACGAACAGAGAAACAATTGTAATTTATTTTCCTCCTCCGAAAACCATCACGGGAATTTGAATGCTGCGGAACTGGAGGTGGAGGTAAACACTGTTGATCGGACTTACAATTTCAGTTCCATGAACCTACATTGTGAAACTTATATGACTGAGTGGAGGCCTTCTCCCAAGAATCTATTTTTTTATTTTATCTCTCAGTCTTTTCTACTAAACAGTAGTACGTTGGTGGGACATACTCACTCTTGTAGTTGTAACTGTTATATGACGTTTTTCGCATTAAATTAGAACCAATACATTTACCTAATTTTATTAAAATTCTGTCAAAGACTTGGTGATAATCACCGAAAATGAAAGATTTTCAATTTTGAACCTGATGCAACCAAAGTAGAAACAGCGCATGTGAACATATGTGATGTTCGAAGTAATAATTATAAGTATTTCAAGTGTGTATCTTAAACTTTTATATTATACTTGTATTTTATAATGAACAACAGCTAGCCTTGTGTTAAGATTAAGGGCTCGGCTGAACCAATGATGCTACAAGTACATGCCATATAACAGGGCGGATGCATGTGTTAACATACTAGCTGTAGAAATGCAATATCACAGAAAGAATCATCAATCAAAGAAATTTAATGCAGAAACGACGAGCTTGCTGATACAAATAAATGATGAAATTTTCAAAACAAAAAAACAAATTAAGCGTCAAATTCATATTTGGGCAGCCACCAGGCTGCAATAATCTGCTATACGACGATCATAGTCAAACAGATGTTGAATACTCCGAGGAAGAGAATTCCACTATCGCTTGTATGCGACAACCAAAGTTCAGTCTTTGAAACTGCAGGGACACGGACGGAAGACGACTGACCAACCATATCCCACACGTGCTCAATAGGCGACATATCCGGTGAATAAGCAGGTCAAGGAAGAAGTTGCATGCGTTGTTTTGAACAGAAGTCTCGAACAAGTGCGCAACATGTGGGCGCACTTATCTGCGAAAGATAGCTCCAGGATGCTTGGAAGGAAAGACGACTTCGGCTTGCCTTCACGGACGTACCTGTTACTGGATTACCTCAATTGCTATCAAATTGGATCGTCCATGATAACGAAATCGACCCTCAATCCATAACTCCGGTGTTCACCACCTGGTCGTTCAATAATACACTCAGGAAGGCAGCGTTGACCGGCATAACGTCTAATACGAACAGGCCATCATGGGTCCACAAATTGAAGCGTGATTCATCTGAAAAAGACAATTTGTTGCCAATCAGCTCGCCTGGCTCTGTACTGCAGAGCCCACGCCCGCAATATCGATGATTCGCCGAGGGGACATCATGTAAAGGCACCTTGCACCAACCACGCGCAGAGACGACGAATGTGCGAGCCGATACTGCACACCTGCAGAGATCCAACGTGCTTGCCAGCTGCCTGAGGAAAGTTGTGCACGATCGATCACCCATGCGGAGCAGGTGATCATCGCGCTTGAGCGTCTTCTGTCGTCCAGTGCCTGTTTCAGTTGCCTTCGCGTGCTGTCGGTCCACTGCTTCCAAACTCGCATCACTGTGGAACTGTTCCGCTGCACGACTGCTATTGCGCGATGGAAAACCTCTTCTCGGGCGCGATTATCCTCCCTCGTTCAAACTGCGCTGCTTGAATTTCTTATTCTTCCTGACATTGGAGCATACCAGGTCTACCAAACGTTTGCCACTAACAAATAATCTCAGACTTTTTTTCAACGTCCGCTACGTACTTTATTTATACGCTTTCTAGCATCAATTCAGAGGGACGCGCACCCGATGGCTCTGAAACCCTATTCACTTAATTTATCCTATAATTGACATTTGCTGCAGATTTCATTTGATTCTGGATGATTCTTCATGGTGTTGCATTTTTCTACAACACAGTTTATGTTCTCGAGGTTTAGTCCTTCCATTGGTGCAGAGGTTTCGAGAGAGGTGCCATGCACAGTATATCTGTCAGTCACTTGACAGAGATTCAGAATTACGATGGTACTTCACAACAGC
Organism: Nephila pilipes; assembly: GCA_019974015.1. Taxonomy (NCBI): domain Eukaryota; kingdom Metazoa; phylum Arthropoda; class Arachnida; order Araneae; family Nephilidae; genus Nephila; species Nephila pilipes. The sequence goes on from BMAW01045606.1 coordinate 296,214, forward strand.
CTTCCGTCGCTTCATGGAGCATTAAATAAAAATCACACACGCATGGTGTAATAAAACATTAATGAATTTTGAGCTATTCTATCACATGAAAACTATAATTTATTAAATTCTATTGATTCTAACATTAATCTACTTAACCCAAGATTTTTAAAACTTCCTTTTGTTTGGTGTAATATACAGTGATTTAAAAATTAAATTATAAAATTTCACATTACCTACACTAAATTCTCCTTCCAGGTAATTGATATTGAAAAAGAAATTATAAAAGCAGTTTTCAAACTTTAATTATTTTTATCATCAATACATCTGTGAAAAGATGTTTAAAAGAATAAGACGTCCTACTACGAAATTCTATTGACATTTATGTACTTTAACAAGATGTATTGAATTATTTTATTTATATTGATTCAGTACTAAACCATCATATTCCAAAATTTTGAAGTGCAAGTGTATAAAGATAAATTTTGTAAAATAATATTTTGATTATAATTTGGAGGAAGACTGCAGATGAAATGTAACTTATTTTCAAGCTACAGATTGTTTTAAAGAAAAATCTGCAAAATAATTTTGATTATAATTTAAGTCGCAAATGAAATGTCACTTTTTGTTTTACTTAGGGAATATGCAGATTGAAACTTTAATCATTTCGAGATTTTATTAACGTGATCTCTGAACGTATCTTTGAAGATGAAGTTTTAATTTTGAAATATTCTATGGAATTTTAAAAATAACACTATTCTAATTTGGATTGGCACATTATTCATAGAGAATACAGAAATGATCGTGAAATCAAATTCTTCAAGCTTATGTTGAATTTTATTTTTGACTCTGTATGTGTACATTCGTTTTAGAAAAGTGAAACAGAGATGTAATGTGTGTGGAATACGTTTTGGAAACAATGATTCTGATGTATATTTAAATTTTATTATGTTGTTGTACAAGTACAGAATTCTGAAGCCAGATAAGAAAAGGAATAAAATTAAGTGAAATTTAAAATACATGATGATTCTTGTATTGATTTCTTGTTAATGATTTTACTCTTCTCTATTGTTTTATTAACGAATTTTAATGTTTTTGTCAGCTAAAATAACTGTCATCAGATTTACAAAGTCCTCTAAATTAGTTCAGATTCTTTACAGTATTTTTTTATATAACTGAGATATATTTTCCTTCATTTAATTTACTTTTACTTTGTTTAAGCTATATTTAAATAGGTTTATCTGTTCCATTTTAACGAAACAAGATCGTTTCCAAAAATTATCTTTGTGCAGGACTAGAAAACTGTATTTTATGCATTTTTTGCGTATAACCACGGTCTAGAAGCACAATAATGATGGATTAATTATTTTAAACAAAAAAAGTTTTAGTTTCTAAACTTTCCTCTCGATTATATCAATAATCATATATGAAGCAAAGTGAAGTAATAACTATTCTTTCAAATGGGGGATTAAAGAACTGTATGTTTCAAGTATCGATTTGATTTTATCTATAGAATCTGTCAGACGATTCTAGTTCTAAGAGGATTTTGAACTTAGAATTTCTTACCTTTAGATCTTCATATAAATAGTATTTATACTAATAGTAAATGACAATTTAAATGCACTGATAGGATAGGTTAATTGTTATACTTTAATTTGATTATTTTTTTAATTTTAAATTTACAAGATGAAAATTTTAATGAAGACAACATACCGGAATATCAGATTTTAGAATTTTTATCCTAGATTCTTTTTTTGCAGTGCATCATGTCGTACTTGCATGTAACTTTGTTATAACTTTTAGTTTTTGGAAATGTTATGTCTTTATGAATTTGTTAATTGTGCTACATCTTCCTCTTTTTTTAAATTACATAAATATTTAACGGAGTTAATTTGATTACTTAAATTTACAAAGATACCTTGTCATTTTAGTTCTTCAGTCTGAGAGTCAAGTGAATTTATCTAGTTCAGCATAAAATAATGGATTTTGCCCTGTATATCATATACTGAGTTGGAACCTTCCTCGATGTAACAGAACTAAACACTGTATTTGTAAATTATAAAAATGAAAATACTTTTAGTATTTTATGAAGCGAACTCAGAAGTTCGGTGAGTGAAAAAGCTGCTTCTTTGTCATCATGTCGATATTTCCAGTTTCGAATTTTTAAGGTCATTATCTTAGAATAGAGGGTTCAAGATTATACCTTAGCTACTGTTATAATGATCCATTGAGAAAAAATAATACATTACAAGTTCTTATAATAAATAAAGCAAACATATATTCAGGTATTGACTATGCAGATATACAATATACATTATTTGATACAAAGTACAATTATTTCAAAACTGTTAAATCGAGGGATATAATTTTCTTTAGCTCTAGAGATGTATTTACCAAATAGTCCTCCTATCATCAACTACAAAATTTACATTCGCTTGAAGAATAAAGCTCACTAAATATATTTGCGAGCTTTAAGTTAATCTCAGTTTACATGCATACTGGTTCTTGTACTGCAGTAAATTGAAATAAATGGGGAAAACTTTAAAGATTAGTCTTATGTATGAAATAGTTTTCCTTATGATTAGTTGTCGATATTAAAGATATAAGTACAAATAAAGTGAGATAATTTTCAAAATTATTTGTTTCGATGGAAAAATATATGGTATACAGATTATAATTTTTCTTGTCATATTAACATTCTTTAATACAGAAAGAATACATATCTTATTGTTGGTATACTTGATATAATGTCTTCAAATACTTCTAAGTCACGTATCAATGACTTCCAATCTAGGCTTTATGAAAATGTTTCATAGTGAAGGTAACATTTGGTATCGCGATACACAAATAGCTCTTCCAAAAGTAATTATAATAAATAAAGATATAAGAAAAATCAAATCACAGAGAGTTATGCAAAGTTTTATCGTTTTCTAATTTTTCCACTTCTAAATTCATTAGAAGAAATATAGAATAATTTTTATTTGATCAGGCTTTTTGCAGAGTTTGATGCCTTCGTTATTCTAAGGTCAAGTAGCAAATAGATAATGTTTTATATATAAACATTAATTATTTATAATGATAGTCGTATATTCTGATAAACTACAATAAAATACAAAAGAATTTCCTGTACGTTATAAAAGAAGAAATCTGTTTAAGATATTTTGTGAATAGCATAAATTAGAATGACAAGTAAGCAAATAAATATTACGTGAAACAATCACGATGAAAATGTATCTCAAATTTTTGATTAAAGGTTTCACTAAATTAATAGTATATGTTTGAATTATGTATTATTTTATGCCCGTTCTCATAAAAGTATTCATTTTGTTTTACTAACGATATAAACAGTTCAAACACATATTTTCAATTATTTATTTAGAAATTATTATTTTGTCATGAAATAAGTACAGTGTATTTTGATTGTCCTCCATTTTGTAGAAATTGTTTCTCTAAGAAACTATCTGATTACTTGACACAAAATTCTTAAATGTTGAACTGAATCATTTTTTAAAAAATTATTAGAATAAGAAAAATATTAATTTTTGGTTATTGAGTCAACTAAAGTTAAATAAAGTATTAAAGAAAAATATGATACATATTGTCAACCACTTACTAATTGACGTTAGTCGCACTGTCTCGATTAGTATATGCGTTAGCAGTATTCCTGCTATTGAAACCAATAATTTGTGTTTTAGGAATGTGTTTGCACCAAGTCTATAGATTATTCAGCTCTCTAAAATAATATAAAATGCTTCCCTGTATTTGTTCCAGAATAATCTTGTTCTATAGACAAAGAGGCTACATATGCTGGACCTGAAAGATCTGTACTAAATAAATGAAAAATAAAGGTGTATTGAACAAAGCGGATTATTTAAAGATTCTCTTTTAGCTACCCAAGGGATCTTTGATTTAGTTCGATCCCCTTATTGGCATATAGATCACTATTTAATTTCTACATTTGTCTTCAATTTATGGTACATTTAATTTAAAGTATATTTCAATTGGAATATACGTTCATTTTATATTTTAATTATTATATGTAGCTGATATAACATTCTCTAGTAATTTATCGTTTGCTTTAATTTAAATTACTTGTAGCTGATATAAGTAATCTTAATAATGTATCGTTTTCTTTAATTTTAATATCAAGGCGCTTTCTATTGTCCGTCTTACTATATTTCACTTCATTTACTTTGATTCGATATTTATTGAGTCATTGTAATAATATGTAAATAAAGGTACCTTGGAATGTATTTCCTGTAAAACTTGTTCTACATTTTATTTGAAAAATATGTCCAAAAGTTTCAAAATGATGAACTCTGATATAATTTTTTGTTTTGTATGTTCACAATACACTTCTCATTATGAAAAGTTTTTTTTACAGATATTCATAGCAAAACTTTTGATTGTTTGTAAGAATTTATGTCTTTAATACATTCCGTATAGGCGAATTTTCAAGATTGTGACCTTACTAATAATTTATACAAACCATTTTAAACTCGTAATTTTCTGTGTCAGCAACTGTTTGTAATTCATAACTCTCATGTTAAGTTAAATTAATCTGAAGAAGTTTTCTGTTATTTCTTTGTTCTAACGATTCAAACATACAGAAGTTGATAAACGACAGCTTATTAATTGTATGCAAGACAAAGAATGAAACAAGCTCTATAAAATTGACAGTGCACTCCATGGCCATAGAGTTCGTTTTGTTTACTTCGAATCGAATTCATATGCATTATTTCCATAAAAACTATTATTTTGGTTTTAAGAAAATATGCTTAAAATGTGTTTGATTTATTAGATTCTATCAGCTAGAAAAATTATTTTTATTGAGTTTGAAAAATATGTATTTTTAAGTATAACAAATAATCAATTTCAGTGACTTCTCTGAAATGGTTATTTACTAAGCCTCAAATTTTTGAAATGACAAATAATTCAGAAAAGAAATAGATAACATAATATATTGTGCTTCACTCTAACACAAAATACACTATAGTAAAATACTAAAATATTAGCTCTCTGTCTAGTTTTATTTGAAATTTAAGTATATATACATGATTTATTCTGAATGTATTACAGATAATTCGAAATCGTTGTATTTTTTGTTTCATTTTGTCGCGTAACGTTATATAGAGAAATAAAAGAAGACAATGAGGATCTTGTTTGCATAGTAGTGCTTTACTTGTTTATTTTGCAAAGACTTAGCAAAAAGTATTTATCATTTACATTTGTTAAAAAATGATAAAGAATGTTCAAAATCATAGATGTAATGTTAATATGTATATATGTATTATATGTATTATGTATAATATGTATGTATATGTATATATGATGTATCTGTTTTAAGTATTATGCGACTAGATATGTAATAGTATATTTTATAATAATAATTCATTATAATATGTATATGATAGTGGATATTATATATGTATTATAATAATTCAGTATATACTTATAATAAATATATATGAATATTTTATATAAGTATTCTTTGCTATGTATTGTAATATAGTATTTATATAATGACTGAAAAACACCATGGGAAGGACATCAGGAATCAACAGATGGATTCGCGCAAAGGTCAATCATAGGGATATTATGCAACGTTAGGGTTTCAGAGCCATCCGGCGGGCGCGCGCGCCTCTGAGATGATGCCGAAAGCGTATAAATAAAGTGCCTGTAGCGAGACTTTTGAAAAAGTCTATGATTATTTGTTAGGGCAAACGTTTAGTAGAGACCTGGTATCTCCACGACTGGAATAAGAAATTCAAGCAGCTACGAGTTTGAAATCGAGGAGGATAATCGGGCCTGAGATGAGGAGGATTTCTATCGCGCAATAGGCAGCTCTGCAGCAACAATTCCACAGTGATGCGAGTTTGGAAGCACGTGCGGACCGCGAGCACCGAACATTCGAAAACACGGGCGCTGGACGACGAGGTGACGTCAGAGCGCATGACGACACCTGTTCGACATGGCGGTGAACTGATCGCACACCCCAGGCAGCTGGCGCAGCACGCTTTGGTCTACGTGCACTAGGGTAGCACTCGTGTCGGTTTCGTCATCTCGTCGTCTGCGCGCCGGTTTGCGCATGCGGTGCCTTTATGAGGATTCCCCTCCGGCGAATCATCGACGTGCGTCGGCAGGTGATGTGAGCACGAGACAGGCGAGCTGATTGGCACCAAGTTGTCTTTAGCAGAATAAGCTCAATTTGTGACCCATGATGGCCGTGTTCGTGTTAGACGTTATGCCATCAACTGCCTTCCTGAGTGTATTATGAACGACATAGTGGTCGAACACCCGAGTTATGGTCTGGGGTGCGATTGCGTATCATGGACGATCCAATTTGATGGTGAGGTAATCTCAATAGCAACGGTATCGGTTAAGGTACGCGGTTCTTTCCTCAGGATCCCGGCTACTCTTTCGCAGATAGACGCCACACTTTTTTTGGCTCACACAGCATGCTTTTCTACCCTTCACCAATCGCATGCCGTGGAATTATCAGCTCTAGATTCTAGCTCGACTTTCCATCAGCATAGATTTCCCAGATATTCAACATCTGTTTGACTCAGCCACGTCGTATGTAGCACTTATTGCAGCATGTGGCTGCACCAACATACGATTTCGACGCTTAAGTTGTTTCTTTTGTTTTGAAAATTTCATCATTATTTGTATCATACAAGCTTCTGTTTCTGCATTAGATTTATTTTTTGATTCTGATATTCTTTCATGTTGCATTTTTCTGAAACAGCGTATTATGCAGTATATACTATATATATTCATTAATAATAATATATATATATATATGGGGCATTATTTGGAATTATATTAATTTCATTATAACATCAAGATCTTGAGAAAGTGGTCGTGAACATGACTTCTTCTGAAGAAACTTTAGAGTAATTTTTCTGAATTAAAATTGTGTTTATAAGAAAATGATAGTCCATTCACATAAATTTCAGAGACAGTTAAATATCAACCATAAAATCCAAAGTATCCAATTACGTAATTACTAATAGAGCAAAAAAAGCTATTAATAACACAAAAAAACATTTATGCTAAATAAACTTAACAGTATCGTGACACTACATGAGGAAAAAATTTCGAACATGACCGAACAAATTACCATCTGTATACATGAATGAGAAAGGGCAGAACGTCATCTACCTATATAGTTTTCAGAACTGAATGAACTAATTATAAAATATGCTTACATAGAAATAAATTTTTTCAAAATTAACATAGAAAGTATTTAAATTATTTGATCATTTAGATGTAGAGGTTAAGTTATTTGTTATTTCTAAATATTATTACATAATACAAACATATATATATAAAAATTTAATAATAAATTAATAATATATGTTATTGTGTATTCTGTGTTCAAAATTAAGAATTTGCATATTTCCCTATGCTCATCATGATAAGAATTGAACTAAATTAAACTGTTTCGAAACAAAGAAGAATTCTTATCCGATCGAATAACAAGCGTATACATTTGTGGGCGAAAGCAGTCAGAAAAGAAAATTTAGAAGCGTAGGTGCAAAAACTATCATTTCGTTTAATGGCTACATTTCATGAATTTTGGGGTTTTGAGCAATACTAATTAAAGTAAACAATAGAAATGAGTAACCACTAAGCTTAGATGATGGAATGAGGTGGATATGGATAGGCCAGAAACTGGCAGTCTGTAATCAGATATGTAGAAATTGATTAACGCCCATCGTAAGTCCAAGTTATGGAAACAGTTAAAATACCGGATCCAGGAGAATGAGTGGGCAAGTCGTCCTAGAGCTTTGATGGCCAGAAGATCCCCATTTGTCCATTATAGTGAGGCGTGAGAGGGATGCTACATTGCTAGGTCTTTCATGAATTGTATGCCACATAAACCTAGCAGTTCCAAGTGTTGACTGTTTCTGAAGACTTATGAGAGGGTTGTTTGCAGTCTGCTTGATCTCCGCAAATTCTGTGATTAGGAGAGCGCCAAATGATGCAATCATACATATTTGAGACTTGAATCCAAGCTGCCGTTCTGCTTACAGATGATTCTGATTCAGCTCTAACACAGGATTTAGCGTACTTTTATATGAGAACCAGTGGGACCCCAGCGTCTAAGAAATCGACCATTAGGGCAGCGGGAGGTTTAGACTGATCTGGAGGCATCATTTGATGGCGCACATCTCATGACTTTGAAAGAGGCATGACGCTCTTGAGATGTAGGAAGAAGTCCTAAGTCCTGTTATCAGCTTTTTTCAGAGATTTGAGTCGTATTCCTTTTCAAGGAGACAACGTGATTTCCTTTTCATTTCTGGAAAATGAGGATATTCAATCTGCATTGACCAGCCATAATTCCAACCAGTCCAGAGACATGCATGGTGCCTAAAGGAGGCAATTGTGTCACAACCCTCCGAGAACCATCCAAGAACTGAAAATAGCATTGTTGAGTGAGTGGGACCTAGACTACAGACTATATTTCCAGCATAAAATAACGTTGTGAGACTTTATATCTATAAAAATACCATACTATTACCGCATTTTTTTTTTTTTTTTGGACATTCTGCAACTGTGGTTTCGTATCTTGAGTCTCCGATAAGTGTTATGTATGATCATGCTTGTGTATTATAACTGTTCAGTGGTTATTTTTGTGTGCATAAGCCTATGTCATACTAAATATTCAAATCGTCTTTAGTTCAGAGATAAACGATCCAAATCGAAAATTCTTCAAATTTCAATTTCTGTGTGATACTATACTTCCTGAAAAGCCAAATATTTTTTTTTACCTCATGTGCCTGTAATTTTTTAGTAAGAATGTAGTTTTTAAATTGAATTTTTTTTGTTAAATATAGTTCGTAGTATTCTAAACTTCATAAAAGAGGAATAAGCAAGAAAAGAAATTTATCCCAAAACTCTTTAAAACTAAAATGTAAAATGGCTGTTTGGGAATATTAGTTGGAGAATTCAGAATAAAATTTATATTTCAATAATATATTGCAGAATCAATTGAAAACTTTACTGCTGCTACAAAACTTTGAACAAGTTCTTTTCACCTTGGATAAGCAAGTTTCGTTTTGAAAACTTTTTGTGCAATTTTAACAACTCTAGAGAAAATATTAATTTTCTTCCAAAAATATTAAGGGTTGAATTTCTTTTTAAATTTTCTTAAACACTTCTGTAAATCATTTTTAGGAATGGAGTCATTTTATAAAAATGACTAAGAACTTTTTGCGAATGTTTTTTGGTAGTTGAGTATCTACTTATTTTTACAAAAAGAAAAAGAACAAATTATTTTCACAAAAATTGATCTCGTAGTTGGTTATGTTAAATTTGTAGTCTACCCGGGCCTAAAATGTCACATCAGTTGGTACTCATCTACGTTTCTGTAGCCTTTGAGCCAGGGCTGCTAATTTCTAGCTTGTATGTAGGCCAATTGAATAACTAGGCTTTGACACCTGCTAATTTCCCAAGCAAACTTAGTACTCATTCATTAGCTGAGTCAACTCATTTCCAGCTACCCGAGACGAAGCCAACCGGAATCGAACTTGGATCCGCAGGGTTTTTGCATTTATATATGCAGACCATTATACCTTGTTGGCTGCATTCACAATTAATGAATAGCTGTTATTATGAAAGAATATGAAAGACTGAAATAACTCATGAGATTATTTGTTAACAATATTTAACCCGGCATTATTTGCGCAACAAAAACAAAAAAAAAAAAAAATTACTCGTGCAGAATATCTTATACCCTTGGGCTTTTACTTCTATTTTCTACCTCGGAATATTTGCGAAAAAGATAAAAAATCATAAAAACGGGAAAGTACAATTCCAAATATATAATTTAAAATAACACATACACTTAGTTTTCACATTTTTTGTAAATACATGCTATGTGTTCTAAGCAAACATAAAAGTATAATATTACAATTGTATATATATATTATAAAATGGCACACTTAGTCTGCATATTTTCTGCAAATACACATGTTCTATGTTCCATGCATATATGTTTTTCACACTTTTTACATATAAATTTAGTGTTCATCTGCCCTTTTTCTGAGGGCATTCATCATATCTTTTATAGTGTACTTTGGCTTTTTAGCAGGTGGTGCGATATCTTCATTCATTGGATCCTAGTTTTTCTTTTAAGCTTTTTAAAAGCATTGCCTGATGGCTTCTAATTTTCTTGTATTCTACAAGCATGAATGCAAAACATTCTAAAAATAAGCGTCTGATTTGATTTTGAGACGGGTTTTCTTTGTAAATAACAATAAGATGCGAGCGTTTATTGCTACAACGCTCAACAATGCAAAAAAATATAACCAATGACCTACGATTAAATTTTCTCTATATAGAATATATTGCGGCCATTTCATCAACAACATCAACTGCGCCTTTTGTTAAATTATAAAATGTGATGCTCTCAGGTTTTTTTCAATTCTCCTGTTCATGGATCTATTGCGTCATCATTGTACATTGTTGAAAGTACAACAGCATTCCTATTTTTCTTCGGTGTATATGACACAATTGTTGTTTCTTCTTGGAAACCAAGTATGGAGGAGTAAACGTTTCTATTCCTTGAAACCAAAAATGTTGGAAGAATTTATTTTTTATTTTTTCTTATGGTCCCAACAATAGTTATATTTTTCTGCAAAATTTCCTGTGACAGTGGGTAAGATGCATACCAGTTATCAACAGTCAAATTACGCCTAGTTTTATAAAGTGGTTTAATTAACCTTTTTTCAACACTACTTCGACTATTATTTACTTCAAATGGCCCTTTTGGCTGATTACCAGAGAACATTTCCATATTCCACGTATAAAATAATCTTGAAATGACGAGTGCAAAATTTTTTATACCATACTTCGATGGTTTGTTCGGCATATATTTCCGGAAGGGACATCGCCCTCTACATTGTTCCGGTTTCTCATCTATTGTAATGTATTCTCCGACATTATACGTGTTTCGACAGTTTTCTACAAAATTTTCAAAAAACTATCTTTTTGGAGCCTATTTATCAAGATCTTTTCTATTTTGTCGAGTTGTAATATCGTCAAAGCGTAGACATCTTATAAGAAAATTGAAATGTTTTGCAGGTATAGTTATCCGGATAATCTCAATTCCGGTGTCATCTAATGCCCAGAGATCTTTCGCGTTTACATGATTTATGTACACCATAAATGTATAACAATCCAGTAAATGCTTTTATTTCTGCTTCATTTGTTTCTTTTGCATCCCTTTCTATGGAAAAATGATCTTTTATTGATCCAATAAAAATATATGTGCATTTTACTACACCTTGAATAAATTCAGAAGAGATTAGTAAATTTCGTGATTTTATAACCAAAATGAGATCTATTGAAATACGTGTATTTCCAGGAAGTTTGGTGATAACGTTTTTTGAAGATTAACGTTTGGACGGAATTTCTCTTTTTCCCAAGCTGTTTCTTTATCCCTTCCTTTAAAACAACTATTATCATATTCTACAACGTCATCTTCTGTGTCTGAGTCAATTTCTGTAGTAGAAACATGATTACAGTTGTATTCTACGTAGTCTGGTTCTTCATTATCTTCGCTAAAGCTTTCTTCACCCGAAGATTTTGTATCCAATAAATTCTTAAGTACTGCGTTTCTTCTTCGTAATTCCGAAAACGCGCCATTTCGAAGAAGCAATTATAAACGTTTTCACGTTTTAAAACTAAGGAAATAACTCGCACGGGGAGTGACATATCAGAGAGCTGATTAAGAAATACATATTTCTGGAATTTGCTCACTGGTTCTTCCCTTTCAAGGTTATGACCTTAGAGTCAGTAACAAGTGGATTCACTCATTTTCCAAAAAAAGGAGGAATAAAAATTGAGAAATGCGAGTAGATAGGTATGTGATACCCTGCGTGAATAACGCCGAGTCAACTAGATTTTTTTTTCAAATGATGAGTAAAATCAATAGCTTGAAATATTAAACCAGGTGCATAAAGTTCCTACATATTTAATGAATTTTTTTTTTTTTTCATTTCATTAAAAAATTCATTTTTCTGAATTTCTACAGACACATACACGTTTGAAAGATTCATATTTTTAAAAATATATATTTTTATATAACTCTTAATGATCTGAAAATTTATGATACGGTTAACAGGGCTCACGAGTGTATCATATGTCATCGAATTTCTCCTGTTTGATAATGAGTTGAATAAATGAGTTATACTATGAATTTTTTTGAATGAATCTTTCGAAATTATTTTCATTCAAATAATTAGTATATTATGTGTGTGATAATAATAATAAAAAAGATATATATGAGCTAAAAAGTTTGAATTCGATCATCCTTTGAATGTAGAAATTTGAGCGTGTATAAATTTTAGGCTATATTTAACGGATACATGTAAAGTAATAATAATGATAATAAATCGTTCTATGCAATGCATTACGAAGAACAGATTTTACCACTAAAGGCGCTATTTTGTTTTCAAAATTATTATTAAATTGCTAGGTTAAATATTACAATTAAAGCCAATGATACAATTTTAAATTGGACCATAATATTCCATTCAGACATAAAAATTGCAGCAAATTCTAAAAATAAAACTAAATAAATATTAAAATGAATACAATTTAAGTTAAATATAAAGTTGCAGTCATAAAAGTAATATATTTTTTATGTGTGTTTTATTTCAATGTAATAAAATATATGAGAAATGTATTTTGATATATTTTTGAAAATTAAGTTCAATACTGTTGAAAGCAGATATGAAACATAGACTCAAAAGCACGATAAAATTTTGAAAAGCGATCGGGTGACCATTTTGTATTTGATTAAATTATTAGCCCCTTTGGTGGCTAATAATGTATCGTAGATTATCAGTACTTTATAAGTTTAACCCGGGAGAATGCGCCCCCTAATAGTTACGCGAGAGCTCACTTTGGGTCAAATCAACCCCTAATTCTTTTATGCAAAATTTAGCGTTTTATGATTGAACCTATAATATATTTTCATGGCAATTCTAAAGAAATTAATAAAAAATCGTATATTTTTAAAAAAGAATTACTTTTATATAGAGAAAATCTCATTAAGTTGTAGCAACACATATTGTGACGCCCGCCCGACCCGGGCGTCCTCTTGTGCCATCACTAGATTCAATTATTAAACACTATGACACAAATAATTACAGAACCACCACAACAATTTTATTAATATATATTTACTATGACAGAAATGATTGTGCTCTCTCGGGTAAGCTTTCTAATACCTTAGTTCAACCTACCAATAGTAATCTAACAGACTCTTACCACTAGTCCTTCTTCGACTGCAACTCAGACTCTGGAACAACTGTTGAAAACACTAGGCAAAATTTTTCTACAGCAATCCTTGCTCTAACCCTCTACTGTAAACTTTAGTTCCTCTTTTCTCTTATCTAACACTTCAGCTTCACCTCATCTCACCTACAGCTTCTCTCTCAGATCCTCTTTCAGATACTCTACTCCTTCTGACGGAGTTTATTTATTTCTCAACTCGACCGTTTCACTTCATTCCTAACTGCTTTACATACTATACGCATCACGTTTCATTTTTGGTTGGGCAAAGGTTGTTTAGTGAAAGCAATCAATCTCAATTGAAAGTCCCCAAGGTTAGTGAAGAGAAACCGAGAATAGCCCAATGTCACAATATAAAGTTGGATAAGGTATTAAAATAATTTTAAAAAGTAACTAAATTTTTAATTTAATGAATTTAATTCTTAATACACAAAATATACTTACATATGAAGCTACCAACTTAATATACTTAACTTTTATTGGGAAAAATTACACACTAAGGAACTATATTCACCACAAACATTTTTTGCGCCTTTTGAACAAGTTGATTTTGATTTTCTGTCCTTCATAGCGGGGCATATATGACATCTTTTCCTTACAGAAGATTTCAATTTTTAACAGGAAGGTTCCATAACATGCTTTATCTGTGTGTTGTTTAATTCACTTCGCAAATTCCTGGAAATATTTGATTGCAATCTTCTTTCTTCAGTGTTGTTCCTTTAGAAGTTCCAAGCAAGATCCTTCAGAAATTGCCTTCTTTTACAGTATTTTTCATCCGGTTTATCCGTTGACAATAACAGGACACGAGCATTTATAGCAGCTGTATTTAGGATATTAAAAATACAACTATTGGCCATCTGTTACTTATCCGAGCCGTAGAATAAGCAGCCGACATTTCATCTACTACATCAACTGCTCCTTTAGTCAGGTTATAAAAAGTAATTATTTCAGGTTTTTTGGCTTCAGCAGAAGTAGCATCTATAGCATCATCATTACTCATAGTTGATAATAAAAGCACACATTTATTCTTTATCGGAGTATGTGACACTAAAGTTATATGTTTCTGAGATTCGAATAGAGTTAAATACAATTCCCTTTCTGTTGAACTAGTAAATTCCTTTGATATTTCTCTTTTGTTTTTTCTGATTGTCCCAACAAGAATAATTTTTTACTTAGAAGTTCCTTAGCGAGATCAACACTCGTGTACCAATTATCAACAGTGAGGTTTCTTCCTGTATTGCAAATAGGTACAACAAGTCTCGTAACAACTTTGTCCGCGCCGTTTTCTAATTTATAGGGATCTTCAGGTTGCAATCCTACGTATATTTCTAAATTCCATGTGTAAAAAGTCCTTGAATCTACAAGAGAAAACTATTTAATGCCGTATTTTGCCGGTTTATTCAGTACATATTGCCTGAAAAGACATCTACCTCTAAAATGTTCTAATTTTTCATCGATTGTGACGTATTCACCAAGACTATATAGCTCCTTACAGTTATTCACAAATAATTCAAACATGGATCTTATAGACGTAAGTTTATCCAGTTCTTTCCTTTTCAAACGATTTCTAACATCATCGAATCTTAGACAACGAAAGAAGAATAAAATTCTTTTATAGCTCATAGTCCGATGAAATATTTCAAGTCCTGTGCCATCAGTGGCCCAGATATCTCTTACATTCACATGCGATGATTTATGCACTCCACGCAGAAAAAGAAGACCGATGAAAGCATTTATTTTAATTAAATTAGTTTTTTTAGCGTCACGTTCTCTATGATAGTTATCCACAATCTTTTCTACATAGATATTTGAGCAGTTCACAATACTATCCATTATAGAATTATCGAATAGTTATAGAAAAGCATCTACTGGCGATGATACATTCTTAGCATTACCGACATTTCCAGGCAATTTAGTTATTATATTATGCGACTAAGTTCTTATAATTTGTCTCGGTTTATTTTTATTCCATTTTGAAATGCCATCTTTTCCAGTATAATATTCATCATAGTTTGATGTATCTGCTGCCATCATCTGAATCAAGTTCTTCCTCCTATGAAGTTTCATGAGCACTAAATTGCTCTTCATCGATATTTTCTTCATCACCATCTTCTTTTATTGATTCTTCATCAGTAGATACCTCAGCTAGTAAAGTTTCTAGACGTTTCATTTCTTCTTTAGAAGTTAAATAGCGATGCATTTTTAAATTCTAACACAAGCGTTATCCGAAAAAAAAAAAAGACGTAAATGCGAGCGCGCGCGTCGGGCTCAACAGGCCCGAACAACCAGTTTTTAATCTAAAAATAGCTTCGAGGAATTTTATCTTCAACGGAATCGAAAGAGGGTGACCCTGATTACACCTACTGAATGACTCACCATTTTCGCAAAAGGGAGAAGGTTTCGCATTCAATTATATATGCGCCAGGGCCTGTTTGACCCAACGCACGTTCTCCCGGGTTAAATTAACAGAAATGAATCTGATTGCTTACAGGTTTAACTATGGTTTATTTCCGTATTGTTAATTAAAAATAGAATTACTGTGTGTAGGAATTTTGTCTCATTATAAACCTTAGCCAAAAAGATAGTTGCCACAAAACTGATGATTCCTCATTGCATATTGTTACTTAATATATCATATGTAATAAAGCTTAAATACTTAATAGCGTTTTCAGACGGCAATTATATGTTATTGAAAATAGAAATTTATGAAAAACATGTACTGAAAATACACACTAATATTTTCGTTCATCTAAATTTATGTTACATTTTTTAAAGCTTTTCTGAAAGCAAACTTCGATAAGCGTGTTAACTTTTAATAAGCTTCAGAGCTCTATTTCCTAATTCTAGCCAATATTCAATAATAATAGGGACTAATACACGCTACAAAGAAATAAGTCATAATATCCTCCTATAGCGTAGACTTAGAAGTTGAGAGTCTGTTTACTATCTTGTATATTGCTTTTGTTAATTTGGAGACGGCTCGAAAATGCGAAATAAGCTCTATTCAGATGGGGTTGATTTCATATACTGATTATATATTACTATGTGGGTAAATATGCTATTAAAATAATTATGCGATTTCAAAATCTTAGCAGATTGCATTAAACGCAAGTTAAATGCTTATTATAATATTGTTTGTATTTTTCTTAGCATAATGTGATTTTTCAAATAAAAATCTAGAAAATTGATGCAATGAAGCATTTTACATTGAAATTTTTTTTTACGATGATGAATAACTCTTAAATGTAATGAAGGATGCATTAAAAAATAACTCCACAAATATGAATTTATTTAGTAATCGGATGCTGAAATATTTTTATCTACGTTCTGTAATTAACAATTCAGTTGCAATGCTTTGTAACTGAAGCATGAGTTTTCTGATAGATAGTTCGAGGCACACACTTCATTTAATTTGTAACTCATACAATGATGTTTGAGACGTGTTTTCCAATCACGAGCGTTTTATTAAGTCTCTTACCTAGTAATGCAGACCAATCATTACAGCGTAGATTACATGACTACACGAATGAGATGATATTTTTCTATAATTGGGAAACCAAATTCTGTTATATAAAACATTGAAAAACGATTTCCAATAAATTTATAAGATCTTTCATGGTGTGAATGCGGCAGTCTAGAGACAGAAAAATGACAGTTGAATTATCATCACTATCATTCGACGTCTCAAAGACTTGAAACCGTTGTCATCAACTTGCTACATTCCATTAGTGCAAAAATTAAGCTAAAAAGTCTATAAATGGCCACTTAAAGTATGTTTAAGTGTACTTTAAGATCCAATTCTCTAAATTTATTTAGGAACACAAAATATTGATTAATGAGCATTGGATAATACTTATAATAATCTCGGATGCTGTTTTACAGTTCTCTCCATTGTAACATCCGAGATATCCATAACAAAATATTAATTAAACAAAAACTAAAATAAATATTGTCAGTGAAGTATAAGTTTTTGTTGAACCGATATCGTTAGATACATTTTTGAGGATGAAATATCGGAACAATTCTTTTGATTGCGTTGGCATCAGAAGTCACAAACGTTACACCTTTCTGTTGTCATTTATCTACCCAGTTACTTAAATTGTCTCAGTGAGCCATTTATCGCGATAAGTCTTAACGAATATTCGATATGGTTCTTTTTACACATTGATTTTCTTTCAGATGAACATCTGATTTCTTAAGTGAATAATCCCTTTGTAACGATCGTTTTATCTCTTCAAGAAAATATTTAATATTTTCATCAATTATAATCAATCTAATCTTCAGTTATAACAAGTATTCAATTTGAATAAAATAACTTCATTACAATTGTCCGTATCTAAAACTGAAGAATGACAGCATTGAGTTTCATTACATTTTTTTGAAAGCACTTGGAAATAATCGATTGATTCGGGATTTGAAAAGGATTTATGATTCGTGAAAATCAAATTACCTTTAGTAAGTGAGGGTGATTTTGATATCTAATAAAGGCAACAAATTTCAAGAACAAAATCTTATTCAAAAATTGCATATGTGAAATTTTCTTTTCTAACTTAAAGGATTTTATCAATGTGCATATGGAGGAATTTAAAAAAATGTTGCTATTTACCTTTTTTTAGCTGATTTTGAAATAGACTTGTAAAACATGTTACTGGTAGCGAAAAGGAGTGATTGAAATTAGTTGAATAACATATTAAGTTTTCTTAACTATCCCATGTAGTTTATTATCTTGAAACGAAATAGCAAAACTTTTGTCCAATCAAAATTCTAAAACTTACATATTTATTTATTTTGAAAACCCGCTACCATTTTTGAACAATGACAGAACAATTTTGAGAAATATATGTGCACATTTAAGGCATGCTTACTCTGTAAAAGAATTTTCCGAGCATCTTAGAACAATTTTTATTTCTAAATTCCCTTTCATGCAATGAGATTACAAATATTGAGTCGCCTAAAAGGTACCATACTGACGTATTGAATTTACAACACAAAATCAATGAATTTTAATAGTGTTATTTTTATGCTAATGTTAGAAAGAACTTCTAACATAACGTAGGACAAAATAACTTCAAACTTACATGTGCAACAACTTTTCAAAATATTTTCCTTTCTTCAGGAGACAAAGCTGAACTTGTTTATACATATTTTGACTAACTCCTTTCAAAATCCTGATGATCATACATTGCGCTCTTAGAAAAATATGGTAATTTTCAGTTCATCTATTTCTTATTTGGGGAATATGTTCATGAAATTTGTTCTTTAAATATACTCACAGAAAAAAGTTTGGAAATGCTCAAGCGTTTTTTCGTGAGTCGATAGTATAGTCGTCTCATCTCGCCTGTGATAGTTGATAATATGGTCGTCTCAGATAATATGGTCGTTTCATCGATATAATTGTCTCATCTCGGACACGGTTTTACAATTCCCTCTATTGTAACATCTGAGATATCCATAACATAATATTAATTAAAAAAAATTAAAATAAATATTGTCAGTGAAATATCAGTTTTTGTTAAACCGATAACGTTAGATACATTTTTGAAGATGAAATATCGGAACAATTCTTTTGACTGCGTTGGAATCAGATGTCACAAACGTTACACCTTTCTGTTGTCATTTATCTACGCAATTATTTAAACTGTCTTCAGGCAGCCATTTCTTGTGATCAGTCTTAACGAATATTCGATATGGCTCTTTTTGCCCATTGATTTTCTTTCAGATGAACATCCTAATCTCTTAAGTGAATAATCTTTTTGTAAAAATATTACTTTCTTCTTAGAGCCAAAAGTCTCATTCACTTACCTTATGCAAACTTTTTTCTGTGGATATATTTAAGGAACAATGTCTATGAAAATTATCCCCAAACATTATATGATATGAAAATTTCAATATTTCTCAAAAAAAAACTCGATGTCTCTCACAGAATCTTGAAACGTGTTTCTTAAAATATACCCATTTAGATTCAGGTTTGCTCCATGGAAAGGAGCAGGCATTTTAAACATTTATTGTAAATGTAAGTTCATTTTTTTCCTATGTTGCATTAGAAATGCCTTTTATCATTACCATAAAAATAGTAGTTTCAAAGCTCTTTGTTTTTATAATAAGTTCACCAATCATTATCGTTTCAAATGCAGTTTAATTATCGTATATTTAAACTACAGGTGTTGAAAAATGTAAAACATATTCCAAGTATCCCAATATTTAAGCATATTTCGTTTCTTAATGCATTTTTACCGGAGAAGTTCATTTGTTGTGGAAACTCTTGAAAGGACTGGGGTGGCAATGTATAAAAAATGGGGTGAAAAAACTGTCTATATTGAGATCAAAAGCATAATACTCTTACTTTCCCCTCTGAAAAGTGTTTGAAAAAGTACAACGAAAAAGAAGAAAATGAAAGAAAAAAGGCTTTTGCGCCGAAATACAATGAGGTAACAATTTCTACTTGAGCTGCTCAAAAACAACGTAAACTTGTATGCGATCGTGATAATAGTCTTTGCCGCTCTATATCCCTCATAAACCAATCAATCAAATGCAAGCAAATAGATAAAGGTTTTTGGGAGGCAATTGTTTTCTCAGAGCTGTGTAAATATTCAACAATGATGTCAAGGATGGAGCAAGGGAGAGTTTTTCACAGAATCACTACTGTCGGTTGAAATCGACAGTCTATCTGTTTCGCAAAGCTATTATAAAAAAAAAAAATAAGAACAAAATGTAGAATTTTTTGTACATTTAGATTATATGTAACAGAGAGGAGCATTTGTTTGTTGTTTCACCTTTTGTTTAGCCTTCTTTTACTGCTTCTCAAATAAGATATATATCCTCATGGTTAAATGGTTAGAAAGAATGAGCATATTTAAAAATTAATTTGAAAAATCCGAACACATATCTTCTTACTTTCCGCAAAATATCAGATACAGATTTAGTGATGTAAATATTTTATGGGAGAAATATATATTTTTAATATATTTCTAATGATGTATTACTTTTATTAAATTCTACTTCAATTGTATTAAAACTAAAAGTGATCTAACTGGCGTGTTGCCAACTAAGTCTAATTACTTTGATTCAGTTATATAAAATAATAAATAAACGTATTAAATAAAATTGGTAAAAAGATAGAATATTTCATTTTATATGGACTTAATAAATATTTTAAGATATTTTTAAGTGTATTATACTTTCTCACAAAAAATGTAAATTTGAAAGGTATGTGAATTGGTCAGAGTACTAAGGCAATATCTGTACAGGTAGATGTCTTGTCCATTTGAGATGTGAGCTTATGAGTATATTGTGTGTTTAGAGGAATAATACATCAAATAAAATACATTCTACTGGAGAAGAGAAGCCTAATTCATTCAACAGTGTCCTCTAAAAGAAACGGTTTTTTAGATCCGAATAATCTAATAATTCATACACAAAAGCAAAAAGATTTCAATAAGAATAGAAAGGAGGAATATAATTATAAAAGTGCATTTCTAAAATATAGATTTTATTTACAAATAAAGTTATTAAATAAAGGTGTTTATTTTTTCCATACATATTATATCTTACTTAAAGTAACGTAATTGAATTGATCAATGTACAGAATAGGTGCACAATGCTGTTATTTATTACAGTTATTTAAAACTTTAAAAAGTATGAATTTCATAATATTATATTTTCTGTCTTGAAGAAAATTAAAACTTTAGAAAATCATTTCCAAGATATTACATAATTAATACATCCTTCAATATAATTTAAAAAAGAAAAAAAATGTTCTTAATTCCTTATCAAAGAAAAATCTGATTTTTATTCTTGAACAATATCGGATAAAAACACAACAATTTCTTTCAAATTATTCCTAAGCGTATTTTTACTATTGACATTTTTTTTTATTATTTGTTTTGAAATCTGCTAGCTGTGAACGCAATTGATGATTACCGTTAAAATTAATTTTTAATATAAGCAATAAAAACTTAAAAAATATTTGCATCGATGAATGAATTAATTTTACACTACATTGTTACCAACACTTCATTCTGAGTATGTTTATTGTGAAATCAGTCTGAAAAAATGACAAATATTGAAGACAAGACGAAACAATAGAAGCAGAACATGTACAAAGTAACAGCATAATTATGAACAAAAAACCACATGTGCAAATCAGCAACACAAACAGATACCGAATTACACTGTCATAATAATAACACACACATAGAGCACTTTCAATAACGTTCCTCTCATCATCTTACAAGTTCACACCGAGGACAAATCTCCAAAGTAGTATTGTACACTTCAAGTATAGACGCCATCAGATTCCTACAGATTCACTCAGACTTCATATCTCCGTATATTATACCTGCTCTGGCCAGGTGTGAAATCTCGTGAAAAATTCAGGGGAAAGCAGATGAAAATATTTGGAAAATTCCAGCACTTTTGAGAAATATTTTGTCACCTAAGTCTTCAAAATGGTTGTGTCACCAATGACGTTATTAATGTGTAACTCTTTCTGGGTATAAGAAGTCTCTATATTAATTGCCTCAATTCTTTTGCATGAGTAACATTGCAAGATGCTTCAATATAGGTTCGAAAAATATAAAAATTCAATATGATAGAGACAGACATAATATATATATATATATATATATATATATATATATATATATATATATACAGATTGATCAATTTAAAAGAGCACATATTTGTTTTTTTATTACTTTTAAATCTGACAGATGTGGATAATAATCTAACATAGAAGTATTATTGTTTGAACCTTGTTCAAGTATGGGAGGCAATTTCCAACACTGTTGGATAATTGTAACTTTATTTGTAATGTAAAATAGGAATGTAGAAGCATAATGTTACGCAATCCTGTGATAATTTTATTTTGAAAAACATAATTTAATTCAAATTATTTATATTATCATTACTTACAGCAAATGTTGAAAATGTTTGCCACTATTTTGTTTGCAAACATGTACAAGTCGAACCAAGTCATTCGACACAAGTCACAACATTGTTGGTGTTATTCGCGAGATTTCTTCTTCATTTGAGATTTGTTTTAATTGACCAATGTTTGAAGGACTTCTCTGGAAACTCTATCTTTGAGATGACACAACAAAAAAAAAGCTAATCAGGTGAGATTTGGTGACTTTGATGGCCAGAAGCCTATTAAAATTAAACGGTAATCAAATAACTTCTTAAGTATGTCCAATGTTAGGTTTGCGTGTGTGGAGTAGCTCCGTCTTGTTGAAACCAGAAGTAATGGTTCTTTACCTTCAGTGAAGCAATAAAAGTTTGAATTATGCCAGATATATTTCGTAATTGAAAGTTTATGTAAAATAAATTAGTCCTATCACTTTTCGCCTTGAGAGCACACACTCCACTATAAACTTTTGGATGTGCAGTCGTTTTCTTTGATCACTTTTACACAATTCCTGCACCGGCTGTAACGTTATGAATAAAATTTCAAATGGTGTCTCACAGTCTGATGCGCTTAATCGTAAGATGTCCTTTACTCCAATTATAATTTTCGTATTGATTTACTTGCGGTTTGTCCAAGGAATCTTAAGGTATCCGAAAATGTTGAAATGGCCAATTTCGGTCAAAATACATATTTTTTGTTTTTTATTATTTTGAGTAGAGTAATGATTTGGCTTTATAAAACAGGTTTTCTTTTGTTTCTACGTTACCTAGAGGGAAGTTATGCTAGATTTAATAAAAATAGCAGTATCGGAAGTAGGCATTTAAAGGGGTGGAAGTGGGTATGAAAATGATCTGAAACCTGTCAAAAATGTGTTAAAATATTGTTTAAGCAGCTATTTTTTTGGAAATACAGTGTTTATATTGTTTTAAGAAAATAATACAAGTAATTTGTGCTTTTAAGACTTTATGGTAACACCCAATTTCTTTAAGAAGTTTGACAACAATATTGTGTTTACAAAACTTAAACTTGATCTGTGACAGTACTGTTTTCCAATCTTGTGATTTATTTCGATTAACCTTATTTTCTGTGGATATTTTTCACTTTATTAGTTAGCATTAATATTTTGTTAAAAGTCATGGCTAATAAGAAAAATCGAAGTTCTGTCCGAAAACATAAGTTTAAAGGAAACCGATACACCAAGAATGTGGATGAGAACAACACTGATAGATATATTTCAACAACAGTAAGTGAAACAAAACTTCAATCAAATTCAAAACCAATTGATAATCTAGAAAATAAAGATCATAACATAGTAATTAATTTTAAAATTTTTAATGATTTTATTTCCTCATTTAACTGTCTTGAGTGTTTTCAAAATGGTTTAAATCTTTTCGAAGAATCAGTATTTGGCTTAGCATCTAATTTGTTACTGAAATGTTCAAACTCTGATTATTCCACCTCCTTTTGTACATCTCCAAAAGTGAACAAAATGCACAGCTTCAACCTTGCTTTAGCTTTGGGATTGAGGATTAATGGAAGAGGACATTCTGCTGCAAAAAGACTGTGTACAGCTAAGAATCTGAACATTCCATCTAAGACAGCTTACAGATGTCTAGAAAAAAAATTGGAGAACGTTTCCAGTAATGTGGCACAGAAAATTATGGTTAAGGTAGCCACTGAGATTCGTGAGAAAAATAATTTTGATAAAGTTGTTCAGTGCGGCATGTCAGTCGATGGAAAATAGCAGCGAAGAAGACATTTGTCTTTAAATGGATGTGTCAGTGCCATATCCATAGATACTGGCAAAGTGCTGGGCATAGAAATTATGTCAAAAATGTGCAGATTTTGTCAAAAAAATCCTAAAGGTAGAATAACTCATAAGTGTGTGAAACATGTGGGATCATCCGGTGCCATGGAACCCGTTGGTATCTGTCGCATGTTTGAAAGATCAACCCAAGCGAGAAAATTAAAATAAGTGGATTTTTATGGGGATGGCGATTCAAAAGGGTTTGAATCTATTAGCAATATTTATGGTGAAAACAGTGTCACAAAGTTTGAATGTATAGGACACATTCAAAATCGCGAGGGTTCAAGGCTTCGAAATTTGAAATCGAAACAAAAGGTATAGGAGGTCAAAGAAAATTCGCCGACAGTTTTATTGATAAACTACAAAATTATTATGGTATTGCTATCAGATGCAATGTGAACAATTTAGAAAAGATGCAAAGTGCTGCAATTGCTGCCTTTTTTCATTGCTGTTCAAACAAAAATCAGCCTATGCATTGCCAGTGTCCAGTTGGCCCCGAAAGTTGGTGCAAATATCAGAGTGCTGCGGTGAATGGAAAGGCATATAATGATACTGGAAAAGGACTACCCAAAAAAATAATGAACATCGTAAGACTTCATTATATGAAACTATGCGACAAACTCTTATTGAATATATGTTTGCATGGGAAGACACAAAATGCAAATGAAAGTTTTAATAGTGTTTTGTGGAAATTTGTACCGAAAGAAGTTTTTGTTGAATTACAAATTCTACGATTAGGTGCTTACTTGGCCGTCATCCAATTTAATAAAGGTTTTCAATTTTTATTCAATGTTTTAAATGCATCTGATATGCAAGTAGGAGCAAATACATTGAAAGGGTTTGCTGAACTTGATGGAGAGCGGATAACGGAATCGAGACGACATGATCTTGTAGTGTGAAAACTGCCAGAAAAAAAATAGATCTAAAAAGAAGGGAAAATATGCCAAAGATGAGATGTATGAAGGTGTAACTTACAAATCCGGGGAATTTTAGTCTACCACATGGATAATTTAATGTAAAATGATTTAAACTTTAAATGCATTTTTCTCAAAACTGTTTTTTACGCATTATGTGTGCACGGTGAAATTGATAACTGAAAAAGTTTTGTATATATTTGTTTGAAATTTTCTGAATCATATACTTAATCCAAGTTTCTGAACCATATATATATATATCCAATTTAATACCTGTTATTTAAGAAATAGCTTTATAAATATGTCTAATTTCTCACATTATTTACTCGATAAGCTGTAAAATTTGTATTTTTCAGTAAAACTTTAAAATTTTAGTAGGTCCTATAGATATATTCATGTAATTTATTTTAATATTATTTTTTTTGAGATAAGTCAATTATTTTTGTCTCTAGAGCTTTTGCAGTTTAATCAAAAAGTGGTTAAAATTATACTCAAATATATCATTTTTGAAACAAAAAGATAATTTATTTAAAATATTTTAGGCTCAGTATTAATGTTTATAGGCATTGATTCCCAAAAAATCATTTATAATGTTTTTGTATTGTTTTTTTTAAAAAAGTGCTCCGAACATGTTCGGATACCTTAATGAGCAATTTTCATAAAAATCAAAGTATTTGTTCATGCAGATGATTTATATTGTTACCTTTCACAATCTTATGCAATGAGTTTTCTAAATAAAAATAAAATATTAACTTTGAAAGAAGTAGGCAATGGACTCAAATCCTGTTCTCAGAATCTGATTAAAAATTACTAAAGATGTTAACGTAAATTTATGTTTAATAAGAGAGTGCTCTCATTTAAAAAATGAAAAAAAGAAAACAATACCCGCCCATTAAATATACACGTATAAAATAAGTAAGGATTTTGAAAGTATTGCTACATATATTATCGATGTGGATAATACAAAAAACAAATGAGTAATATTTTATATTGGTCACCCTGTTTATATATATATATATATATATATATATATATATATATATATATATATATATTATAAAAAAGGGTTTTAATCAATTCAAGGAAGACAATAGATTCAGCAGAGATTGCCACAAATAAAGCTCTGTAGCAATTACACCATAGCTCGAAGAACAGAACACTGAATAAGGACAACCCTTTTTGCTCTTCAAAACTTAGAAGTCATAAATACTCAAATCCTTTTGAGACCTGCTAGACTGATTTACTTGAATTTTATGGGACAAAGGAGCAGCTTCCCTTTCCCTTCTCCCCCCAAAAAGGTTCAAGTTCATTTCACTTCTCCTCATGTCATTGTAAAATACTTCCAAAATAATCTGGAGAACATATCACAACGAGATGTACATGAAGTGTGGCGTATAGAGTGCACAAACGCGAATAATATGGGAAAGATAAATTGACTCCGGGCTGAAAAAAAATTAACTCAGCCCGTTCAAGAGGAGTTTTTCATCCTGGAGGAAAAGATAGGAGGGTAGGGAGGCGGACAACCCTTCATGATACCATATATATACAAACTATATTGTATATATATATACATTAAGGATTTCACTAATATTTTAAAGATTTTTAGTTAATTTCTTAATTTATCCCATACCTTAACTATCATAGTAAGGAGTTTATCGTTATTTCCTGATACAATTTCATTTAATCTTTTAATTTATTTGATCAAGGGATCTATCTATACCTGCTTAGATTGGCAATTTCCCACGTTCCAAATTCGTAACGAGATTTCCTAATCAGCAAATAGCCACCATATGAAATACTTAAAGATACCTCCAGCTATTAGCATGTGATCCAACTTAATCCCTGAAATCAACTTCCCTGGTTTTAATCAAGGAAAAGATACGCTCTCTTCTGACTTTACGACTGAGGTGATTTGATGTGAATTGCCTCATCTGCCTATTTCATGATGTGTATCCTCTTCAGCCATGACTGCTTCAACAATAGTAAATTTAATAGGTTACACACACATACGCGTATATATATATATATATATATATATATATATATACATATACATATTCTGTCCAGAAGATTCCTTGACTCTAACCGGACATTACTGGCCATTTAGCTCGGAAACTCTAGCAAACGAATAAACTGAATGTTCATTGTATGATTCCTGTTTTCATGACCAAAACTTTTTTAATTAAATATTAGATGTCTGGAATTTGCAGTACATTCTACACGAAATGTAAAGCAAATCTACACCTGTGTTAAAAATGTACCTTTAGATACTTGATCGAAAATTAGGCAAGTTCACTCAAAACACAAAATAATTTTCTTCTGAGATAATATTAAATAACAAAATAAACTTATTCATCGCGCGTTGAAAAATTTGATTTTCTAAAGAAGAGAAAAAACCGACAAGAATTAAAAATCATATGATTGTTATATTTTAATGTTAATTAAAGGAAATTCCTTTTTACAGTTCAATTATCTCTTTCCGGAGGAAGGTGAAAAAATTACTTTTCCTGAAGATTAATTTTATTTAAAGTTACAGTGAATTCGACCCCCGCAAAACCTATCGCAAGTGTTGAGTTATTTTTCAATCAAACATTGCACTTTTTAAATCGTATTTTTCTTTTTTATCTATCAATGATAGTTTTTAAATTTTTCTTTCATAGCTTGGAGTATAATTCACTAGAAGAAGAAAAAAATATTTCCTGCCTTTTTCATTTACCCCGACATTCAGTATCATTTCCAATTTGGCGGATGAAAATAATAATTTAAAAAGAAGGAAAACTTAGAAGTAAATAAATTGAATAAGAAAAAATTATGTTTGCATTGATACTTTTTTGCAATTGAAAAGTTGTTTTTCCCTTACTTGCTTCAAAACAAATATATTTAAATATATATTTCAAATTATTTCCTTGCACTTTTTTTTTATTATAAAAGCGTTTGTTGTAAAGAAGTAGAAACTTAATTTTAGTTCTTCTGTAGGACCTTTAACATTTCCCCCTTGAAGCATAAATGAAGTTTCTCAAAATTTCTGATCACATTAAAGATGAAAATGTTTTTCTTAAAATTATTCTTTTAATAAAACTAAAAGATAGAAACCAAGAATATTAATGAAATATTGTTCATTTTATTAAATAACTCAACCGTAAGAGTGATTATTGTGAATATGCGTTATTTTTTAACAATTATAATTGATATACAGTTAACTGCATGGCTTAATTCTTATAAAAACTCAGTAAGAATTTTGTGATTGTAGTGTACAGTTGTATTTGAAATATAGGGAAGTGAAAAACAATTAAAAAGAGAACAATATTATTCACAATCACAAAAATAAACGATCTTGTTACATAAAATGCCGAAAGTTATATGGATGAATTTTCAATCCATTTTTAATATAAAATTTCAAAACGTTTGCCTAAGATATTAATTTCATATCACAATATAAATATCATTTGGAATTTT
Source organism: Nephila pilipes (assembly GCA_019974015.1). Lineage (NCBI taxonomy): Eukaryota > Metazoa > Arthropoda > Arachnida > Araneae > Nephilidae > Nephila > Nephila pilipes. The sequence goes on from BMAW01045606.1 coordinate 324,583, forward strand.
TGCAATCATCCGATTTTACAAACATACAGTAAAACTTAAGCGCCTGTTAGCCATTGAGTATTGGATATTTCAAGTAATTTAGCAATAAGCAGGAATGCTTTTTTTCACTTTTGTAACTTACTTTTATTAAGAAAATACCAAATTAATAAAGTCATTTAATAGTTAATTTCAATTTTCATTTTATCATAGAATAAATAGCGGAAATACGAAGTGTATTAATAATAAACAATCTTATATATTTTGATATATTTGTCATGACAACCGTGATACATTGTTAATGCTTAAATAATATTTTGACATCATTCTATTCTTCATATGTTTATTTATATATTCTCTAGATGTTTTTTTATAAAATAGTTCAATACTGAATGATGCACAAAAAATGGTAAGGCTCCACTAAATGTAAAAACTCAGATATTTGCATGGAAAAGCTTTCGCCACGCTTTTTTTTTTCTTGTTGGATTTGCAGGATATTGTGTACTGCAAACTATTTTATGTCTAATATAGAGTAATACTGTGAACTTATGAAGAAGGTTGTAGTATATTTTCGGTCGAAAAGATGTTCCACTAACTTTTGCTAATGTTCTCCTCAAAGATTGTTTGAGATCTGTAGCAATTGGTGTATCACAAGAACAATTAATAGAACATAACTTGACAACATTCGAACATTCTACCTTTAATCTGTCTCAAAATCTTTGGTGTACCACTCAGCTGAATCCCTCAAAGAAGCATAAGAAGGGAAAAGAATTTCATGGAACGAAAAAAGTGAAAGAAATTGCTCTCCGTAACTGCGTATACAACCGACTTCTATACCAAAATGCTAAAAGTCATAGGATACCTCTTATATGGTATGGGAATTTTTTCTTCGGAGTAGGACAACTTGATATGCCATTAGTTCAACAAGTCGTCGTAAGTCCCCTGGAGATTTATTCAGCAATGCTGCCGCGAAAGACGTCCATAACTACGAAAGTGTTGCTTGAGTAACATTTCATTCAAGAACTGATCTTTTGATCATGTCTCATATATGTTTGATAGGGCTCATATCTGGTGTTTTAGGAGTGAAATCATTCGTGTAAAAAGTCCAAAATGCTCCTCAAACCAACTGCGAATGACTTTGGTTCGGTGATTTGTCTAATTGTTATCCTGGTAAATTATATCATTGTTTGGGTATATGAAGTCCACAAATAAATACAAATGAGTTCCAGTCAGCTGATCATAATCAATTACAATCAGTGATTGGTTCAGTTTGACCAGAAAAACCAATCATTCTACTTAACTGCGAAAATGTTGCTTGTGTAACATTTTGTACACGGACTGACTCTTCGATCGTATCTCATTATGTACAATGAGACTCATATCTGGTGATTTAGGAGATAAATCATTCGCGTAAATAGTCCAAAATGTTTCTCAAACCGATCTCGAATAATTTTGTTTCGGTGACATATCGCAATGTCATCCCGTAAATTCTATCCTTGTTTAGGTATATGAAGTCTGTAAATGAATGCAAATAAATTCTAGCTAGCTGATCTTAACTATTTACTGTCAATAATTGGTTCGGTTTGACCAGAGGAAGCAATAATTCTGCATGTTAAATAATCCATTCCATTATGGAGTCCCCAACAGCTAGCCAAATGCCTGTTTGATAATTTGGATCTATGGCCTATAGGAATTTTCGCCGCACACGAGCCTTACTAACCACTCTTAACAACTAGAATCGCGACTCATCTGACAAAGAAATGTTTATTCAGTTTTCTAGAAATCAAATGATATATTCACGATCCCAGAATAAGTGCAATAGCTCATGGTTTGTCATTAGTAAAGTTACTCACACACACAATTCGGTGTTCTATAGTTATATCCCATTACTACGAGTTTCGATCTGCTGTCCTCATGGACACATCTGTCGTACTTTCCACATAGATTATTGCTGTTATTACATGTAGTGATGCTTGTCTGGTAACGTTGACTACTCTATGCATTCGTCACTGTTCTTAGTCATTCAGTAATTGCTATTCCATGACTTTAGACATTTCAGCGTATTTATCATAAAATAATTTAAGGAACTCCCAATAAAATATAAATAATTGGATCATAAAGGAAGATATATAGAAAAACATGATTGGTGCAATTTTGGTAAATAGTATTTGAAAAAGGATATATGGATTTAAAAAAAATGTCTCGTTTATGTTTGATCTACTTTCAAAAGTTTTTACTTTTTTATTAACATTGTAATTTATAGCAAAATTGATTTTTTTTCAATTTTCCTTTATGCTATCGAAAATTTTCATTTATTATGCCATCATTAAAACTGGTTGAAAATGAGTATTAAGTTTTAACTTTTTAAAAATAAAGAGGTATAAAATGCCTTGTTAGCTTAGACGAGAAGTGATTTTCTTCGAAATTACAATATTTCGCAATTTATCAAAATTACATTTCAATTACTTATGCTCGTTTGATTTTTTGCAAAAATATGATTAATATTCTTAAAATAATATCTTGGGTGAAAAATGAAGTAATGGTATCATTTTATTCCTTGAGATATTTTTTAAGAATGGTGAAAATTGTTTCGATACAAGATCAAATTCTAGGAAAAATTCCTCTCAATGATTAAAAAAATGAATCTGTATTGTATGAAAATAATTTATACTTTATTTGAAAAATAAAAATAAAAGTACGAGTATCAACTTGAAAGAAAATAACTATGTATCAAATCCAGTTCCCTTTTTGAAGGCTATAACAGATGAGAAATTAATGGTGCACCAAAGTAGTTAAGCCATTGTATTTGGAAGAGTTTAGTTGTGTGTCAGCTGTTTGCAAACGATATCCATAATGAGAGTTTTTTCGAATTCAAAAGTTTATGATGTTTTGCCATTATACCTAGATTTGTGATGATAATGTTCAAAATAAAGGCTCAAAATATTCCAAATAGTAAGAAATTTCACCTTTTTGGTATTCAAAAACTTTGTTTAAGGTAAGAAAATATTCCACGTTTATTTCTCACTACCATTAAGAAGAGAAGTGTTCCTGTCAAACTTAACAGTATTTTATGTTTCACGTTTTGCTGCTATCCAAAAAAAATATTCTTTTTTTTTTAAATAAATGTTGCATTTAAAATATATATCTAGAAACTATTGAACATAAAATACCTGGTAGTAAGTATACGCAAGTATTAATGGCAAAGGAAATCATTACGGGGAACAAATTACAAATGTAATAAAAGAGTGAAATCAATTTTAGCCGGCTGCAGATCGTATTTTAATTTCTTATACATTTTTACAATTTTGATTTTAATACTAAATATAAGAAATACACGCTTTTTCTGGAATGATTTATTTTTTTATATAGTTTCAAATGATTTTGATGAAAAAAATATGTAGATTCAAAGCGAGGCGTAATGTATCACTTCAACAAAGCAAAGAGTTCTAATAAAAAAAGAATTTTTATGGACGTTAATAAAGCAGGTTTTATACACATCTTTTTTAAAAAAATCATTGTTCAAATAAGCAATCATCTATTATAAGTAATGCAAGAAGTCAGGATATTTTTTCTAATGTTTTTACAATAATTATCATTCCAGATCTTGCATAGAAAGAAAATTTGTCATGCAAAAATATATGTAAAATCCATAAATAAACAAAATTACACTAGCAATTGTTAAACATAGTAATTAAAATTTTTATTTACCTTCATTAACAAAACATTAAAATTTATTTAACTATTTTGAAATAAAATATTAATTATAACCGAAGTTTCGTTAGCTTCTACAATGGTTTTTCAAATTTAAGAAAATAAAAATTTGTGATTTCTTTTACAATATATTAAGGTCATTAATTTAATTTAAAATCTTTAATAATTTATAAAACAACTGAAAAAAGAAACACACAAAAGCAGAACCTAACCCAGATAAGCTGGCAAGTTAGCGAACGCGCTACCGACTCGCGTTGCTGTTCCGGCTTGAAAATTAACTAATATATAGTTTAAGCTGAAAATTTTAAAATCTTTTTTTTTATTCTCATATTGGCTGGATAGCGAGTTTTTGGCACTTTCATTAGTGAACATACTTTAGCTTTTCTACAATGTTACCAAGTCTCATTACAGATAAAATATCCCAAGTCGTGCTCTCTCATTTTAAGTCTAGATGAGACCACGAGACCAGATATAATAAAAAATTATGAAAGAAGTGGGATATGTAAATTAACAAATATTCTCTACCATGTCCAGTACAATTTACAAAAAGGGGCTGGAGAGACCTGAGAAGAGTTACGTGAAATAGTAGGTTTAGAAATATTTTTTGTGCTTTATCAAAAGTAAAACACCTAATGGTCCTCTAGCAAATCTACAATGGTGGAATTAACAATTCATTCTTCCTTAAAATAACACCAATAGGAGCTAACTTGATATACCATGAGCGATCCGAAGGAATTTTCCATAATTGTTTTACTTGAAACTGCCATTTCTGAATAGGTTTCAAGAAAGATAAAAGAAATATCTGTGGCAAATGTACTTCTCTGACTTCGAGAGCTTCACACCTTTTATTCCTAAGAAACTGTATTTCTACTTCTTTTACCATGAGCCATTATTGATTCCTCTTTCTCGATCTTCCCCCTGTTTCATTAGAGTTATCCGAATTTCATGTCTTGAAGTAGATTTCAGAATGGGAACATATTTTGAAATGGAAAGAATGTTTTAGTATTAAAACGATTTCGCGTGTTTATAATGCGTATATGAATTTACCAATGAGTGTCTTTAGAATTTTTAAATATGCCATTTCTTGTTTTGAAAGATAAAAATAAGTAACACTTTAGAGTTAAAATATCGAAGATCAATTACAGTATATTATATTCTGAAGAAGTGGATTTATTTAAATGACAGTTTAATAAGAATCACTATTTATACATTTAAAGTTTTAATATCAGCAGAGTTATTAATTGTTGCATATTATACGTCAGATTCTTAAAATATAGGCAGCTAGGTTAAATTAATTCTAAATTTTAATTTTTAGATGAAAAGATGAGGTAAAAATGAAAACAAACCAATAGAATAAGGAATATTTGTTACTTTTCTTGCGCATAAAATGCTGCACACGATATAACAAATGAAAAGGAGCATTCAAAACGCAACGAAACTTTAAAAACAAATAACGGCAATGACAACATATAAACAATATCGACAAGTTCAAAAATATATTTGGTTCATCTCTCACACATTCTGTAAAATTACAATATTGCTTTCACGCGTGTTCTTATCAACAAACTTCTTGGGGTTTTTCATATGATGATGTTTATTTTAACAACTTTTTATAAATAAACCCTGACTTTCGAAAATTAGATAAGAACTGTTGAAGTGCAGTGTATAAGATTGATCAGACACAATATTTATAAACTACAAGAAATTCAATTGCAGAGTTCGAGATATAGAGAGATTGTGGAAAATTTGATTTAGCGATTAGTATGAAGTGATCATTAATGAATGGATATTTAGGCAGATTCAGCTAACAAGTTGATTACTGACTCGAACCCTTTGAATCAGAAATAATATAAGCAGAACTTGAAGATAAACATTATATGAGGAAGTATGTAGGGATTTGCGACTCAGATGTTATAAGCAACTTGAGAAATTGGTCATGCTAAACGAAAAATAATAAAAGTTAGGAACTTCATTCAATGATTAATTATACTTATTCATTAAAGACTGAAATTATTAATCCACTTTGGATAAAAAAAAACTACAAATGTTAAAAATGCAAAATTGCGAGGGTCGCTCACTATGTCCTTAGAAAGTCCAAGAGATGTCGCTCGTAACATCGAAAATTATTTGTTTGTAAAAACATAATGACTCACTAGACCGCTGTATAACCCTCAGTTATTCCAATCCCATGGTTTAATTTTTATTGACGATTAAAATAAGAAAAATGTGTTTAGTTAGAAGAAATGGAAAAATGAGTTTCGAGTCATGATTAAACGATTATATTCAAAAGACTTAACACCGAAAGAGATCAAAGCTGATATGGATGATGTTAGACAAAGGTAGACAAGGCTCACTTCGAATGAATCGGTCCTCACCCTGCCTATTTTGATAACCTTGGGAAAATCTTACTTTTTAGATGGCTTAAAAAAGATGGAGAAGTGCTTGGAAGAATGTATAGAGCCAAAAGGAGATTATCCTGAAAATTTGAAAAAAAATTAGTTTTAATAATTTGTTTTTCGGTCTATTTATAATGTTTTATTGAATGATTCTCGTATTTTGTTACGACCATAGATCTCTTGTTGCGGCAATCATAGAACTTATTATAGCATTAATATACTACAGCACACAACGAAAAGGGTAAAAGTTCAGAACTATGAAAACCTCTTTAATTAATTGTAAATAAAATGAGAATTGTTTGAATGAGAAGAATACCAAATTGATCTACCTATAGAGATCAGTATTCGATGGAATAGTTCCACAGCAAATCTCTATGAAGAAACAGAGACTCTCAGAATGGAAATGGAAGAAAAGAAGGGACTTCCGAAAAGGAAGGATTTCAGAAAGCTTTTAAGGACAACTACTTTAACCAAGATAGGATAATTACATAAGAGAGGATAAGACAGTATAATCTCAAAATGTTTGATGTGCTTGTTAATTGGAGAAATCCAAGTTTGTTAGGCTTATTTATGGCTCGCCCTTTTTGTCTTTATTTATGAACTAAATTGGCAGAGATTTTTAAAATGTACAAGTTGCAGCAATGTTCTTGTAATATAACCTATCAAGAAGGACTATATTTTAATTCTTGCTCTTTCTTTTCTTCACAGATTCTTGAGAAATATTATTTTTAATATTTGAGAATTCTTTAGCACGCATTATTTTTAAGTGCGAAGGATTTAACAATTAATTATACAATCATTAAAAATTATAATTGCTTAATGATTTTATTTATTTATCCACCTGTTCCCCGCAAGGGTTAAATATAATTTATTGATTAAATGCAGTAAGCAATTTTAATTTTTCGTAGATATTTTATTAATATTTCATTACACGAATAACTTCGAACTGTAAAGACAAATTTCTTCGTTATATAATGACATTTAATCACACAAATGAAAACAAAATATAAACTATATAACTCTACTTAACATGAATTCAGTTTCAACAGTTCTACTTGAGAAGCCTGAATAAACTAATTATACGCGCTAACATGGGTTATTTATGAATCGCCTTTTTTAAATAAAAATAGTTAAGTAGATATTAAAGATATTTATTAGCAATTACTTATTTATGATGTGACTTTTAATCATTTATACGTATGTGCCAATAATAAGATAGAATTAAATGTCGAATAAATTACGTTCTGTTGGATAAATAAAACTAAAAAAAGAAGTTATTATAAGCTGTTAAATGTCATGAAGAGAAAAGTATGACATTCTCTCAAAGATGTATCTTAGTTGAATCATTGCATGCTCCAAATGTCTGAAAATTTCTTGAAGATAATGTCTGTATTCCAAAATTATTTTAAACTTCTATTAAGTCCACAGCTACATCTGAACCTGCTATTTTTCTCTCTACTAAATGCTCCATAATCTAATTATGTATTCGAATTGCAAAGAATGTTAATATTATAATTCTCTCGGTGCCGTAATTCTTTAGACTTTTTTGTACAATTATAGGATTCTCTATTTAAAACCTTAATTACTTAATATGTTGTCATTACTGTTGGTATTTATAATTCTTTTTAAATTAATTTTCGGTACATTTACTTTACACCGCGTTTGTGTAAATATTGATCATTTGGTAAAATTTATGAAAAGATACAGATAACCACTTTTTATAGTCACAAAGAATTTCGCTGTTCTAATTAAAACAAATAATAGAAGTAACTTTTCAAACGAAAATTTACTTTATTGGAAAAAAATAATAATGACCTTTATGCAATAGACGAATGCTTCTTTGAAATCTTTGATACTTGATAAAGCAATAAAAGTAATATAAGAATTTTTTGAATGAATACATTATAATTTAATTTTTAGAAGAGATAAAAATATTATTAAAAAAGATTATTTAGCTGAAATAATTCTTTTGAAAAAGATAATTTCTTAAACGTTAAATAATCTCATTTAACTTGTAAAAAATGAACAAAAATCATTAACTACTACATTAGAATTTTTATTCATACGTCTAATTTTACTATCACTGAAATAAAATGGTTGGGAATATTTTAAGTATTAAGCATGAAATCGTTCTCAGGTTAATGCCGATAAATTGAAATAAGATGCTGAGTTTCATTATGATATACGTATATGTGTGTGTGTGTTAATGTGAGTGTACTTTGCGCACAATATGTTAAAATTCTCTCTTTCTCTTTCATATTTGATTAAAATATGTGTCGCATTCACCAACTGGGAAAACAATAAAATTTAAAACAGGTTTTCAAATTTGAAACTGAGTTAGTAATGTCACTACTGCTCAATTAAATACAATTTAGCATAACTAAAGAAAAATGCACACACACACGCAAACATACACACACATACACACACACACATATATATATATATATGTTTAGTGATTTGACAGTTTTTTAAAATCCTTCTTTTTATTTATCGAACTATTTCCTTTTTGTTTTTTCAAAAAATGTCATTCAAATTAAAATGTTAAAATAGGGTTTCCCATTAAAGAAATAGAAGCTTTAAGCGTCTTTTCTGAAGTATTTAACGAACAAAGAGCAAAATGAAAGTGAAACGTATCTCTGTATCTACCTGTTAGGTGACTGTTGGAAAAAAAGACAGTACTCCTTTTAAAAAGCATCAATAGCACTATCCGAGTTATTTTTTATTCAATTTACTTACTACTTGTTTTTCATTCTTTATACAAACGTTTCCCAGAACCTAACTGGAAATGACCCTGAATACCGAGATAAATGATAAAAGAGAAAAATGTAATGAAAGGTAACCCTAGATTAAAGGAAAAAAAAATATCTTTGAAAAGGAAGAGGAAGGAGAAAGATAAAAAAATATAATGGTTGAAAAATAGCTTAACAATTTACGTTTTGCAGATTGTGTTTACTTACACGTTAAAGAAAATAACTGAAAACCCTGAAGCCAGTCTAGTTTTTGTCTTCTTTTATTCTTTATTTCTTTCGTTTCTTTAGAAAGAAATTATAGAGCCGAAAAAGGAATTTCCTTTAATTAACTGAAGACTTAACAAACCACAGGCGCATTCATTTCTTAATATATTCCAATGAGCTTTTTTTAGCCTAATTTCTTTAAGTCTAAGAGGAGTTTATTTCATTATTCATGCTTATTTCACCCATAATATTTCTTAATTTGTTTAATTTCCAGGATCGCGCATTGCGATAAGCATTTGCACTTCACGGTATTTTTTCACTGCGTGAAATGTGCTGATTTGAAATATCGAGTACACAATAAGGGGCAGAGCATAATCAGTGAAAAAAAATGTTTCTACAATTTAAACACTCATTTCATCTTTATAATAATAAAAATAAAGATAAAGATTAATATTAATATACCTGTGACATTTGTTGAAAATTCGTAATAAATAAGAATTTTTGTGTTTTTAAAAGTCTTAAAGGAAATATAGTTGAATTTAGTGAAATTATAGCTAATTTTTATTAATATATATATATATATATATATGCATTGCAGATATACAGTATATTGCAGGAAAATAATTGAGCAATAGAATTAAATCACACATTAATGAATATATTTTTTAATATGTTATAAAAATATTTATATTTCTTTAAGAAAAGGTTTAATGTTATTTAAGCTTTCTTTTTTGTGTTATTAAAACTCAATGTACACAAATAAATTTGGTGGAATACTATTTTCGAAGAATTATGTCTCAGATTCTTTAAAACCCGCAAAGCAAATGGGATTTTTTTCTTCCGCCCACCCTTTTAATATTAATCTACAAATGAAAGTCTAGGTTTGATTCACCTCAGAAATATTGAAAAGAGAGAGAGAGAACAGAGTTGTGTGTGTGCGGACATAAGGCGGATAAACTCAATTATAAAAGAATCCCTCTCTACTACCTGAGATTTCCGTTGAAGATATTTTCTCTCCTTTTATGTTGATCTTTTCTTTTGTAGAGTCTTTGTTTTTGGCAATACTGTTTTATGAAATTTATTCAGTGGGAGTGTGAAAATAAAATACGTTCGACAGATTTCAGAAATATTGAACTGATTTCGATTCAAAAGAAGCAAGATGTTCCAGAATATTTTCTGAAATACAAAGAATTCCTGAGTATATGAAGTCGGCTTTATTACATACATTTGCTATCATTTCATAAAATTTCTTTTTTATTTATAAACTCAGTTTGATTATTCTGTCTCTAGTACTTTTCAACCACAGCTATTTCAATTTACACAATGATAACTTCTTTTCCGGTTCTGAGGTTATTATTGGTCTGATTCAGAGAAAAGAAGGTTTCAATGTGGAATGAATGTTAGGATAAAATTGCGGAAATAGTCTGAGTTATAAGCTGATTTTAGTTTCCCCCTTGTTTATATGATTTTCCTTAATGATGTCTTCATTTAAAACTAAATTCTCAAGGCACAGGTACAAATTATATTTTGAGGCAGAAAAATTACTAGTACTAATGCAAAATTGTACAGTTGAGATTCAATTATCATTCATTGTAAATTTGTCTTTAAAGTTTATCAACCTTCAACAAATCCATAAGTTTCTATTTTCAAATATAAATATAAATACATTTAACAATAACGAACATCAGTTAATACATAAAACCTATTCAACACAGAAAAAAAATGGATTAATTTCAAAAATACTTCGTGAATCATAGTTAATTGTATTCTTAAACTTCGGAAATTTTTTGAAATATTATACACATATTCCAATTGGGAAACTTTTCCTCAACATGATACATGAGACAAGCAACATGAGAATACAAAGCAGCATGAGATTTTAAACACTAATAATTTTATAAGAATATAAGTTAAAATTCAACTTTAATGAGCTTTCTTCGACGTGCTTATCTCTGAAATAATATTTAATAAAATAACTTTCCAACTGTGCCCTTGAAATTGTGAAAGTTTACGGCTTCCTGGAAAAAAAATCAACATTAATAACTACAATTTATAGCATTATGTTACTTGATGATCAAGTACAATGCAAAATAAGTTTTCTTCGGGGATGTCGGGGATTTTTAGAAATAATTTTAATTTTTCTATACACAGTCGAACATCGGATAAAGCATTCGTCACACGGAAGTATAAAGCATCTCTATTGAAATTTAACTGTAATATTAGTAAATGTACTAATGTATTTCACTATTTATAATCACAAGGTATTCTTCAAAAACTAAATGAAATATCATTTTGCGAAATTCATTGCGAATGAATTCTCAAAACTTGTTGTACAAAAAGTAGTAAGTAAAAAAAAAATTGTAATAAATATAGAACAAAATTCCATTAACAAGTAATTAAAAATGAAAGAAGAAAATACTTTTAAGATAATTGTTCTGTTATTACTTGAGAGACAGCTGGTGTTAACATCTAATATGTATTCTGCTGTAACATAGTTGCTATGTAAACCTGACTCAGAGCCTCAATTATCTTGTAAACGATGTAATTACTTTGAATATATTTCAATATACAGTGAAATCTCGCTTAACGAGCACCTCTCTTAATGAGTAATTTGTAAAACGAACAAAGCAAAATATAAAAAAAAAACCTTTCATTAATCTATCGATGGCGCTGTAATCTATAGGTTACATCTGCGTTGTTTATACCTTATTATATACTGCGTTATAGGTTACATAGAGCTTTAGAGTTTTGATGCCACTAAAGATCTGTCATGTGAGGACTGATGCATGTTAGGCGGCTATTGTTTTCTACCTCGCGGAGGTGGAGAGAGTTGACCTCGGAGTGCGGGTTTAATTTCGATCCTGCCACAAATTGTCCTCAGAAAAGTTGACTAGTCGCTTTTCGCTGCGCTCTTATCAATTAGGCTAAACGGAGATCCCCATTCGGTCACTCGAAAAGCGCGTAATTTTAGTTTTAAACTCTGACGTTGTTGTTGAAGAGATCCACCGCACATGTTCAATGTGTCGAGGCTCCAAATGTTCTTCCGTTGGTGTAGTGTCAAAATTTGGAGAGGTAAGTACCAGCTCAGTCGGCGTCCTTATCATTTGACTACGTTTCAAAATTACAAGGTCCGACACCAAAAGTCTTGATTCTAAGTGCAACATTAATTAGAAATCAATGTAAGAAAATTACTCTCTTATCGAGTGACGATCGGAGAGGAAATCTGAATCCTTCGTTCCACTTTAGCATTAATTATGCTAGCACTTGGCACATTTTTCCAAGCTTATTTTCTTTTCCTTGGAGCCTGTAGTCAATGAAATTATATGTCTTTTGCCAATATTAAGAAATAAATGTGGATAAGAATGAAAACGTTGAACTTGTGGAAGAACACAGCCGTGATCAAGAATTTATGGTGGGGAATTTGTCAAAAGGAGGAGGAAGTAAAAACTTGGCTTTGAGTACTTTCCCTGCCATTTGCTGTATACGCTACAAATTTATTGAATGGTATGTTGAGTAGCATCTTATAAAATTTTAAGGCTTTTATAAAAATCCAATATCTCTTAGCAGTTTTGTATTTAAAATAAATTACTCATTCACAGTATATAATAAAATAATTATTTCGATTTTTTTTTTTTTTTTTGCAAAACGAATTAGCATGCCAGATAGGTTCAATTCGCGATAGAAGAGAAGGAAAAGATGATTTAGGCTCTTTAACGATGTACATAATTTTCTTTGATTAAATGTTAGACGCAAATTTTTTTGAGAAATATTTGGCATGGAATGAAGTATCATTGTTGACATTAATACATTTGGGAAAATAATTCGCTTATGGAATGTTTTGCATTATGAGTTAAGATTTAGATAACATTACTCTCATTATGTATGATTCAACTGTACATGTAAAATCATATGCAAATAAACAATAAGTATGCGCAAATGAATGGCACAGATTTCCAAATAGTGTGCAGAAGTTTCTAAACATTTTTAGAACGTGATCGATAGGAGATTGTTAGTGTAACGGTTGAATGTCTTGTAAAGGTAAAAGAAATCTTTTTATTGGTTATAGTACGTTAGTTCAGTTTTTAATATTTGAACATGTTCTTGAAAGCAGAAAATGTAATAATAAGATTAAATGATATATATGGAAGTAGTATTTCTTGAAAAAACGCCTATTCCGAGTTGTTATCATCGAATATTAATAAGCCTAATTTTGGAGGATGGAATACAGGTTTTTTTTTTAAAAAAAAATGAATCATACGGTTTCATTAAAAAAACTTCCTAAAATGATAAGATATACATGAATACAAAGGGAAAGTATGCAAACTTTTTTAAAAGTATTCGGTATAACTTCCTTTAGCTACGCGATCAATATCTATTCATTATATAATTCCTGATAAACACGTTGTAAAGTTTCAGTGGTAAATTGATTGTACAGCCGCAGAAATCAGTTGCTTAAGCTCAAATATATTTGGGTAATGGTGCGCATACACTTTATCTTTTACAAACACCCAAAGGAAAAAAAAATCGCATGAGTCCTTATCAGGTGACTTCGGTGGTCAGCTATTTAACATCAAATCATCTAGTCTACTGCAACTGATCCAACTGCGAGATAGTTCCATGAAAGCTTTAACACTAGAATTGCTTTATTTCTGGTATACCTAGGGTATACCTTACTGGGTTGAGTCATAGCTGATCCATGAACTTCAGACATGTTGTTATTAATTTTTATGATTGTTTAGATTAGTTTTTATTTAGTTAATTTTTAAGTAAAAATTTCTTTTAAATAACCTATTTTAACACATCGATCAATAACTCCCGAGACTAACCCAGAGATGGCGCTCGTAGTAAACCAGTAACCAGGTCTTTCTAGAGTACTAACCTTTGCTTGAAACGTGTCAAAATTTTAAGTCGATCGGACCAGGAAAAAGGTTTTTTGAAGTGAAGTGAAAAAGGTTTTTTCCAAGTGGGTGCCGCGATGGCTTTCGATGGAACAAAAACAGCAACGAGTCGATGATTCAGAAAGCTGTTTATCGCTTATTTACTCGCAACAAAAAAGATTTCTTCCGAAAAAAAAAAAAAAAAAGATTTGTGGAAAAGCATGGGAACGATTGTATCACCCTAAAAGATGATTAACAAAAGGTGTTATGTTGATGAATAAAAAAAAAATTGCAAAAAAAATGTTGTTTTCAATTTTAGACTCGGGAGTTATTGATCGATGTGTTAATTAATTTAAATCTCATAATGTTCCAAAAGATTAATAAGGTATTAAATCACAATAAATTCTAAACAAGCATTACATTTTCCTTACATTATACTAATTTTTCTTGAAACATTTCTCACAGAATGAATCATCAGAAACATTTTTATTCCTTTTATGCTGTGTATAATCCGCACACAAGATTTGAACATTTGAACAAAATTAGTTTTATTGCCATTGCATTATTTTATCTAAGAACGATTTCGCTTGTTTGAAACTTCTGGGGTAGTACGTGGAAGGATAACTTCTGCTTCTTTTGTCAAATATTTCTCTCATAGCTCATCTGCTAAGTTTAGAATATAGTCACTTCTGCTCAGGTTAGAACCTTTTGTCTGCTTAAAAACTACCTATGTATTAACCACCACTAGACCTAAAATATAGGGAAAAAACATGCAATGGCCAACGATGTAGATTTCACGGAATATTTTCTTTCCATCTGATCTACAACATCGACTCCAAATTCTGTGGAATTATAGAAATTTATTATTTCAGAAGTTTTCATCTTATTTTGAGTAATTTCTAATGAAGAATGCAATGTGCTAAAGAGAAAAACATTTTTTTTCTTTTTTTACATTAGTAAGAAACAAGAATGGTATGTGTCATGAAGGTTGTTAAATATAATTGTTTTTTTTTTTTGTTTATTTTCTTCAAGGATTTTGGAACTTCTCTTTTTGCTCCATTTATTATTCTGACATAGCTCAAACACTTTTCATTTAGTCTTTCTACAAATTTCAGAGATATAAAAAAAAACTATCACTTGTTATATTTTGACCCGTTTAAAGATAACGCTGTAATATCTTAAGAGCAGCATTTTCACCTACATTTAGATCATTTGAGTTAAAATCGCATTTTCCTAAGTATGGAAATCCATTGATTATGTACTTCCAGCTCACATGAACAACCAATCAAAATTTGATGCTAAATTTATCCGGTTTGTTACGAATATATTGTAAGAACGTACAGCGTGTCTTGACAGAAAAAGTTGCTGTATTTTCCATGTAGTCCAATATTTTGTTTCTTCCTAATCAATTTGAAGGGGTGATTGCTCTTCTTTATTTTTTTCTTAACACTTTTATAATTCTTTGATGTTTTATGAATTTATTTACTGCATTTATAGCAATTTCTTTACTAAATTTCTTTATACATAATGATGAAATTATATGAACATTTTTCACAATATTTCTTTCGTCGCTTATAACAAAATTTTCATTGTCATCATCAGATGTATTTTCATCACAAGAATCATTTTCTGAAAGTTCGTTTAGCCATTTCAAAGTTTCTAATTTCGAAAGACCTCTTCTGTTGGGAGCTATCAATAAACGTGTGAAAACAGGAATGCAACTAATTTGTTTACCTACTACTCAGTTTACTACAGGGAAAATGTTCTTTTTACTTAATTTCTAGCGTATAACAGATACAAGAAAAATCTATAACATTCCACTGTGTGGATATAATGACTTCTAATCACAAATGCTCAAGCATTTGCTTAACAGGTACATTCAAAATGTGTGGAAACACCCTCTTCTCATTTTCACCTTTTTGCAAAAAGCAGGTGCAGTACATTTCCTTTTTACAATGTTTTTGTAACTGAAAAATGTAGAGTTGAAATCCTGGCTATAATAAAAGAAAAGGCATTAATCTATTTTGGGTAAGTTTTTACCCCCATGGTAGTTCTAGGTATACAGACATATAAAAATAAAAATATTCCTCAGAATTCAACTGAATTAGTTTTAAGATATTAGACTGAATATTTAGGAAAAGTCAAAAAAATTAGAAGACTTAATTTTTAAATACCACTGTGAAACGAGGTGAAACTACCGTCTTGTGTCACACATAACCCGCCCTGGTAGTTCTTGAGTTAAAAGTATTATCGCGAAATAACTTCACGAAGAACACTTGAGGGACATCTATTTTTCACAATATAAAATTTCCTACAGTTTTCCTTTTTATTTGCGTATTACGTATCATTCTGTGTTATTTATTTCCAAGCAAATGGAATTTTGAAATCGGATGATTCATTGCCTTGTACATTCAAAGATTTGAAAGAAAAAAGAGCAACACACTTAAGGCTATGTTATGAGAGTCAAGACAACTGTGACAAAAGTAATAAACATTTACCGTTAATATATGATGTGTCAACAGTGATATCAGTTAACTTAAAGTAAAAGGTTTTAAGAGGTGACAAACGACGCACTTGTGTATATACCTTAAAATTATTAATCATGTACTTGAACCATTGCCAGAAGATAAAACGATGAATAATTGCATGAATTGCTTTGTGATCTACAAAGCAAGTAAAATAGCCAATTTTCGAGCAACATATTATCACATTATATATATAATTTCCTATAAGTTCAATTTTAACAATGCTATTATTACTAACATCTGTTTTCAATTAAAAAAAAGTATAAAATTTCCCTAGTAGGAGGGAAGCAAATGCTTTATTTACTAAATGCTAGTAATTACTAATTATCGGGTAACATACTATATATATATTTATATTTTTACATTTCAATTGCTATAGGAAATGTGGTTATACTTACCTATTTTTAATTAAAATGAAAAAAAAAAAGATATATTTAGAAAATATCAAATTTGCACGAAACATTGCACATATTCAGAATTACATTATTCATTTTTTTCATAGTTCCATGTAAGAAAAATTTGGCATTATTCATAGTTACATATAAAAAATGATGTTTAATATTTCAGATATTTAAGCGTAAGGTTTGTGAATTTGTATCAACTGATGTTTTTTGAAAATATAAGTTATATATATATATATATATATATATATATATATATATATATATAATGTTTACCCATGCCTCTATTTTAAATTAATAAAACTACAAGTATTTTGATTACTTAATTAGAATACATAATTTTTATTCAAAAAATTAAGCCA
>BMAW01045606.1:351787-391196 GCA_019974015.1 Nephila pilipes
AAGTACTGTAAAGTAATAACGAATTAAATAACTTTTAAGAGTGTTGATAAAGTTATTTTATGATTGATATCAAAAGTAGAAATGTTTTTTACAAAAATATAAATGTCGAAACAAATTTGTAATACAGTTAAGCACTGAAAAATTAGGATAAAGAAAAGAAGTCACATTGAATATCTTTCTTATAAAAATTAAATTTCTAGAAGAAATATTATAAATATGATATACATTTTAATTTAATTTTTATTAATTCGATCATGTACTTGTCCCGTCGTGTGATCAAAAAATATTCTCATAAATTTTAAGACATAAAAATTACAAAAGTGTCTTCTTTGTTTCAGTTAATTTACTTTTTTTTCAAAAAAATGAAACATTTTGATGATTATTATTGTTAAGTTTAGTTGTTATTTTCATTATTAACGATACGCAAAAAGCTTGTTACATTCAAGACTGAAGCAGAAATTCAGTTAATAACAAATGTATTCTCAAGTAAAATTAACTTATATTGATTTCTCCAAACATTTTAAACAATTTTAATCATAAAAGCTATAAAATATTGCGCATGTTTACAACAACTACACCAATTCAACAAAGTATTGTCTTTAAATGGAAAAATAGTGTATGAATAAAGTTCCATAATGAGCAAACATTCGATGTCATTCGATTTTGAAAGGTGGGGAATAATTATCGTCTGTCAGCGAGATCGAAAAATGTTCGCATATCATGCACCTCTCTCTCATTCTGAAATTCTTACATATAACTACTTCAAGATAGTGCTTTTACATACGGAATCGAAACTGTAAGATTAAGCGATAATGAAGCTCTAAAAAGAGGAAACATAATATTGCTACGAAGAACTTTCAAGAATAAAAATTTTTAGAATTCTAATATGTTATAAACTGATTGAAAATTTGATTATAAAATTAAGTCTTCTTAAATTAATCTTCGCTTCTTGAAGTAAGTTAGGTGAGGGGATTATAAAGAGATACGAGAGGAGAAATTTGCATTTTAATATAGAAAAATTTAAATATTATTTTTTGTTATTGCTCCTTATCAATTGAGAAGAAGAATTATGATCTTCGTATATCATTCCATTATTTTATTTTTATTAATTTGTTATAAATGTTCTCAAATTTAAAGACACTACAATTTAGCCAAGATTTGATTACGAGAATGACACCATAAGCTGATATTTCACATAAAACATTTTTGAAGGTCTCCACATATTAAACAGGAGTGATTTAACGTGCAGTAGTCTCATAGAGTAACCAGACAATGACCGTGAAAGGAATAAAGTTTGACAATTAAGATTGTGTCAACCATTGCCACGATTTTAATTGTTGAAATTTACATAATGTATGTAAGCACATGATTTATTTTATGCTGCCATTAAAAATTATGTGAAAATTTGTCTTATTAATTTTGTGTTAGGGATAATTATTGCTATGGAAAAGATAAAATAGCCATTTGAATTATACTACTTCCCTAGGTTTTAATTGAATTCATTCAAAAGCTCATGTAATTATTTGAACTTGCTTTGTTATTATTTTTAACTACTTTCATTAATCCAATACCATTGGATAATAATTCCATTGATTTTGCATTATTTATAATTACAAATAATTTTAATTCTCGTTTATTTCTTACTAATGTTGTGTCATCTATTCATATGGCTGAAACTTTAGCCCGCAGGTGTTATATTGCAATAATCAAAATAGATTCCTATAATTCCAGATATAGCTTGGAGACAAAAATAAACTCTCAGGGACTAAAAGTCTCAAGACATGTATTTGAGTAAAAGTTTACAAATTCTTAAGCAATAAAAATATAATTTTTATCAAAGTTCCGATTTGATGCTGAACACTGGAAGAAAAAAATCATCGTTCTCCCCATCATAAATCACCATTATCAATTCCAACTTGCATCTTTCTGCCCTTATCGGCAACATTCTATAAAACCATCTACATAAACACAAACGAATTTTTCAATCACAGGAAACTGTTCCTTGGAAATTGAGACTACTTCTCAAAAAACTACGAGGTTTATGAGTGAATGCATGTGCACCGTTTTCGGTTACAAAAGTAATTTTGGATAACCGCCAGAATTTACAGATAGATGGAAAAAAAACCCGATTGGACATCGAGCGCATATATAGCATTATAGTTAAGAATATTCATCAGAAAATCTGCAATCAAAGGTAACATACACTGGGGATATTCCGCGAAGGCTTTCCGTTTTCTGTAATCGATAGGAAATCTATTAGCTTCAAAAGAATCCGAGGGTTTACCATTATTCTTACTATACAGAACAAAAGCGAATCATATAAGGACTGAATTGGAATGATTGTATCTTTTAGTAACATTTTGTCCTTTTTGTAATCAATCATTTTCTGTTTCACTCGATCATATTAATAGGCAACAATACAATTGGTGGAGAGTATTCAGTATCAATTTCATTGCTAAGCCATGGGTGAGAACCAACTTGTTAGAAAAAACTGTGAAATTTTCGAACCAGTTTCTACAAAGTGTTTTGTTAAGCTCCTTTTAAATTCGTCTGATTCATATTTATCTCGACTACATTTATGTGCTTGTGATATTATATACATAACATATTTACTACGTTAAAGAAATTTTTACTGTTTAATATCAGTCGATTTTTGAGTACATTTATATCGTATAAAGTATTTATAATAACACAAGCGTAGGCTTAGTACTTAGCGACTAGATATATCAAGAACGAGCATTTTCCTCGTATTTGAAATAATAAATGCAATTCCTTTTTCCCAAAAGAAAAAATACATTAAGCTTCCAAATAGCATACTGGAAATTAAAATTATAATAAACAGGGGGAAAAGATAAATTTTCAAAGCTCCAATTCATGTAAAGTAACAGCAATCGCCTTTTCTGCCTATAAAAATGATATTTCCTTTTTCAGTCGTATTCAAACCGTCGAAAAAAGAAGGTTAATTATAAACAGCAGTCTGTTCATAACAAGTTATTTCGTTTTGATTCTTCCAGAAAAGTTTGCTAACAAGCTGTCTATATCAGCATTTAGTTTGAGATGTTAAGTTAATGACAGTCTGTTTTTTCCTAAGTCTAATTATTTTGTGATCTTCTTTGTTCTGCACCAAAAAGTACAAATAAATGAAATATATGCACTATAATTTTGAGATTATAATTTAAAATTCATTTTAAAAAAAAGGAAATGCTCAATAATGAAATCAAAAATATTTTACAACTAATAACAAAATATTAAAATGGATTGTTTGCTTCATATAACAAGAATTTATTTTGATTTCAAGAATTTAATTCTAAACTGCTGTTTGTAGAAAATGCAACACCATGAAGGAATCATCAGAATCAAATGAAATTCGCAGCAAATGTCAATTATAGGATATTATGCAAATTAATAAAGTTTCAGAGCCATCGCGCGTGCGCGGCGCGCGCAGCGCCCTCTGAATTGATGCTGAAAGCGTATAAATAAAGTGCTGTAGCGGGACGTTGAAAAAAGTCTATGATTATTTGTTAGTGGCAAACGTTTAGTGAGACCTGAGTATGCCTCCACGACGGAAGAATAAGAAATTCAAGCAACTTACGGAGTTTGAACGAGGGAGGATAATCGGCCTTCGAGAAGGAGGATTTTCCTATCGCGCAATAGCAGCTCGTATGCAGCGGAACAGTTCCACAGTGATGCGAGTTTGGAAGCAGTGGACCGACGAGCACCGAACAACTCGAAAAACAGGCACTGGACGACAGAAGGTGACGTCAGAGCGCGATGATCGACACCTGCTCCGCATGGCGGTGAATGATCGCACAGCTTCCTCCAGGCAGCTGGCAGCACGTTGGTCTACTGCTACAGGTGTACAATTGTCGGCTTCGTCAATTCGTCGTCGTCTGCTGCGCCGTGGATTGCGTGCAAGGGTGCCTTTATACAGGATTCCCCTCACGGCGAATCATCGACGGCTGCGTCGGCAGTGGGCTCTTGAGCACAGAGACAGGCGAGCTGATTGGCACCAAGTTGTCTTTTCAGATGAATCACGCTTCAATTTGTGGACCCATGATGGCCGTGTTCGTGTTAGACGTTATGCCGGTCAACGCTGCCTTCCTGAGTGTATTATTGAACGACATAGTGGTCGAACACCCGGAGTTATGGTCTGGGGTGCGATTTCGTATCATGGACGATCCAATTTGATACGAATTGAGGGTAATCTCAATAGCAACAGGTACGTCCGTGAAGTGCTACAGCCCGAAGTCGTTCCTTTCCTTCAAGGCATCCCTGGAGCTATCTTTCAGCAGGATAATGCACGCCCACATGTTGCGCGGACTGTTCGAGACTTCTGTTCAGCACAACGCATGCAACTTCTTCCTTGGCCTGCTTATTCACCGGATATGTCGCCTATTGAACACGTGTGGGATATGGTTGGTCGGCGTCTCGCTCGTGATCCGCGTCCTGCAGTTTCCAAAGACGAACTTTGGTTGCGCATACAAGCGATATGGAATTCTCTTCCTCAAGCAGATATTCAACATCTGTTTGACTCCATGCCACGTCGTATAGCAACACTTATTGCAGCGCATGGTGGCTGCACCAAATACTGATTTCGGACGCTTAATTTGTTTCTTTTGTTTTGAAAATTTCATCATTTATTTGTATCAGTACAAGTCGTTTCTGCATTAAATTTCATTTGATTCTGATGATTCTTTCATGGTGTTTCATTTTCTACAAACAGCAGTATATATATTTATTTGAAATATTTTCAAGAAGAGTTTATAAATTGATTTGTCATTGATATCGTGAATTTTATCAATATTTCAAATCCATTTCATTGAGAACGAAAAACAACGAGTGATAATAATAATAAAAAGGTATTAAAAATATTTTTTTAAAGGGAACGGAGGAGATTTTCAAAAAAATTATTTTTTCATTAATTTATGTTAATTGTTTGTAGTCTGGAAGTGACTTATATTTTTAATCCCTTCTAAACGCACATTTTTTTTTGCTTTGTTAATACGATTTAATTTTATAAAAGTCATATTGGAATGCTAAGGACTATTGGCGATGGACATCGAAGTTTTGAACGTCGTTCAAGTGACGAGAATGACACCTGAGCTTGCACCTTCCCCTTTCCAAACTTTCACACCATACCATCGGGAAAAATTTGAACCTCAACAGATTTAACGTGCATCAGACCCGGCTACATAGTTATTTTTCAGTGGCATCAAGGCTCGAACCAAATACTCAAAGACTCAACGAAAAACCTCCTCCTGCGAGCTCGCGACCATGACCACTAGGCTATCATGGTCACATTTAGTTATCATGATTGCTGATAATAACTATGAAACGCATTTAAATAATCTATTATCAATATATATTACATGTTGTTTTTGGTATTGTGAGATCGCTACTGCTACGTTTCGCCACAGCTACAGTTTCAAGGCAGCGAAGCAAATAAGATTTGACAAGGAGCACTTCTATAGAAATCGTGCTAATTTGAGGAAAGCATTTGTAAAATAGCTCAATATGTAAATAGTATAAAATGTAAATACCGTATAAAATGTGAAGAAACTCAATATAGCTATTAGACAATTATTGAATAACTATCCCATGCTCGGCAAAATACCACGGGCATTTAATTTGAATAACTGCATTCGTTTGATCATTCAATACAGAGTTCAGTGTTTTAAGGTAATATAAAACCTTTGAAGAAAGTTTTTGAATTAACGTAAATTTTGCCTAAAAATACATATTTTATAGCCTTATAGGTCCTTAAAAAAAGAAAAAAACACCCAATAAAAGTTTTGTTAGTGTATATTTTTACTGTCAAAAAGGCATTTTATATAAATATAGGAAATATAGTAAAAATTATGGTAACTTTCCGCAAAATACGGTAACTCGATAGACAAATTATTTTTTGACATTCTGTAAAGTGAATTGTAAATGTCTCTTCCATATATAGGTACTTGAAAAACGTATGTATCAATTTCCACGTTCGTTGATGCATAATATTTTAAGGTATTTTTCTTTTCTATAAAGAAAAATGTCGTTTTCAGAGCCTTTCCAGTCAGAGACATTCATGACCAAGTAATACTAAAACAGCTGCAAATAATTTTCAAAATAGGTTAGATGGAAAAAGCAAACAGATCTTTAAAGGCAAATGATTGCCTTTTAAAATGAGACCAATAATAAAAAAAATCTATACCTAGACCTAAAATTGTGTTTAAAGGTGTGTTGTCACATTAATCTACTCCAATGTTTAGATAGCTCATTATTAATTCCTTCACTATTTTATTTATAAGAAAGGAAAATCAGTAACATTTTTAAAGCACTTTTCAGTAATTACTACTCATATTAGACGTAAGCATAATAATGATTTAAAACTGAAATATCTCTTTTTCATAAAAACGCTTAAAAATTTATACAGCAAAAATGAAATTGGCAAATAAGTTAAGATAAGTGAATAATATCTTATTAAATTCAAATGTTCCTTAATGTAATCGGGAGGTAGAGCTCAAAAGACATTAGAAATTGTAGAAGACGCAATTAAAAATTTATTCATTAAAATCTAATTTATATTAAAATTAAAATCACGCAATAATAAATGAAAATCCTAAATAAAAGTTTTCATCTCTTTGGCAGGATTTTATTATTCCTTCATAAAATCATTATTACTCCAAATAACTGAAAAATAAACATTAAACATACTTTTAATAAGCTCAGAAATAATATTTTTGTAATATCGATTTGTATACACTGCCCTTTTCAGAAAAATAACACTAGATTAAACATAAAAATACTCATTGCGTTAATTTTTAAAATGTTTGTGAGAGATTAATATAAGTAAAATAAAATGTAAATACTAACTGCTTCGTTCTATTGAGATGATAGAAAACATCTAATCAAATAACTCGTAGAAAATGTTATTTTTGAATTATGTGTAAACAAAATGGTTAATGAGCTCTTTTGGGTAAAAAAAAATAATATATAACCAGTATTACATAAAATGTGATTAATTATTTATGTTTCATCTAAATAAGAATACTGAGAATATTTTAATCCAGATGATATATTTTAATTAACATAAACTTTGCATCCTTTGATATTTTATTCATAAGTAGTGAGAGTAGAAAACGAGAAGGATTAAGCGTAAGAGTAGTAATTTAAGAAAAAGAAACCTTTATTGGATTATTAAAAGACGTTATAGTCGTGAAAAAAAATATTTGAAAACTCTTACAACTATTCATTATGAATATTAGTAATTTTTTCCCACCTAAAATTGATTTTTAGTGTATTTCAACCATCGTTTACCTGTTAATTAAAAAGTGATTGTTCGATATTTCACTTATCGTATCTCTCATTAGATACGCACAATCGGGAGTTTAACTTAAGGTTTCCGTACACCTTCGGTGAAAACTTTTTGAAATACATTGATATTTGCCATCAAAATATTTTTTAACACTGAAATATAACCTAAAATTATGAAAAACACAGTTAATTATCTGCTTTTAATTGAGAAACAAATTTGGGAGTGGAAAATATGATGAAACAGTACATAAATTTTTTATCAGAATAACGCTCATAACTCAAAAGTAAACATAAATATTATTATTCTGTAAATTTTATCTTATTCATCACAACAGTTTTTGGGGGCTGGTAATACTTTCATGGTGAAAATCATATTACTACAATTTTTATTGTATTTCGAGTCAAATAACAATGAAAAATCAAAAAAATATAAAAATACATGATTTACAACTTTGTAACTAAAAACATATCAATTTTACAACAATGAAAGTAATGAGGGTTCTTAAGAACTATAAACGAAAGATACTTGCAAAATTTAAATTAATTTGGTTCATAACTTTTTCTGATATCTACATTGTCATATGTGAATATATAGAGAAAATCTTTAAAATAAACAACCTTTCAAATGCATTTAAAAATTAGCTACCGAGTTAAATTCAAATCCCTGTAACTCAAGTTCTAAATAAGGTTTAAGTAAAATTCATACACTATTAGAAAGAAAAAAGTTTATATTTTAAACAGATATGAAAATTAGAAAATCAGAAATTTTGACAAAAATGACGTTTTAAAGATGTATTGATACCTTAAGCTCTCCTAAACTTACACATTTTATTAGAAGCAGAAAGCATCTTTTTGCAAAACTGAGTTTGAAGAAAAAAATCCTTTTATATTGCTTAGAATTATACAGGCAATCAATAACTGATTATTACGATAATTGCGAACATTTTCCTCTTAAATCATTATAGTTTTTAAATAAATATATGTATAATAATATCTTAAATCAAATCCATTCATAAGATGTTCTGTATTTCTTCTTAGTCTAAATTCATATTTCAGTTTTATCTGTTAAGGGACCATCAAGCTTCAGCTAAAAGTATTTATAAGGATTTAAATTACATGTACCATTGTAACCATATGTTATGTAATAAGTGTATACTAACTATCCCGACAGCAGAAATACCCTCTAGCAAACAGCCAAAACAAGTGGCTCTTCAGTAAAAGCCAAGCCCTTGGTTAGTTCTCTTGTAATGTTACTCTATCTATTTATTGTCTTTATTGAAAAATTATGTATGTAATTGTTGTACGTGTATGTCATACTAAATAATAAATGATTTTTACATTAAAGATAACGTTTATTGAACTAACATGACCTCCGAACATAACTGGCTCTACTACTAACTGATACCAGCTATACATCATTATCATAAAATATTAAAATGCGATTGACTAGAGGGTGTCTATACACCTCAAGGGTGTCAAGCTGGTATTATTGTGTCCTGTCATCTGTTAAATGGCCCCAAAAGCAATTTTAACTCAGAAAATGGCTTCCAAATCAAAATTTGCCAGCTACCTCGTTGAATTGCCACTGTCAATGAAATCTAGAAATCAAGAAACAATTCAAATAGTTGGTTACTTCTTATCAATTTATTCAATAGAAAGCAAAGTCAACTTCCTTGGATGGAAAATATATGCTGACGAAATTTCTTTTATAATTTTTAACAATAGCTTATTCTATATTTAATTTTTTTAATAGATTGGTATTGAACATTTTGGATATTTCTCATCAAAACAAATGCTCTCTAATTTCGGCTTGCTTTGATCCTTGGTGAAAAATGCAGTTCGTAATATTATTAAATTGTGCAAAACTAAACGTACCACAATAACTAATCTTCACTTAGTTTGAGAAACCTTTGAGTTTAAGTCTATAGGAAACATTTGAATAAATTGTATTACATCGTGCAAAGGTTTTTTCTCCTCAAAAATAAAAGTCAATTATTTTAAATTATATTACTGGAGAAAGTTAATCAGCAGAACTTTATTTTTATATTACTGTACGCAGTTATTATTGATAACAGAACTTTTCTTTTCACTAAACATTTTTAAATGTTATTTATTTTCCATTTTCACTAATACATTTAATTGAATTAAGTCAATTTATATTTATAAAATAGCTAAATAGTAGTAAACCTTTGGGAAAAAAACCCGCATTTACATAAATAAACCTAAAAATTTAAAAACCATAGAAAGAAATGTCGATTTTTCAAGCAAAAATTATAGAAAAATTAAAATTTAATATAAAAAAAATGAAGAATTAAAAAGCATTCCATTTTTTCACCTCATCATAAACGATATCTAGTGAAAAGAAAAGATTATAGATTTATCAAAGTGGTAAATCATTGTGCTTGGAACACTTTATTTGTTATGTTAACATGGTACACAATATAGTTATACATGTTCTAAATGTACATGGATTTGATATTGTGAAATATATTTCTAACTACCTAATACCTCCTCTAGATATTAAGATGTTTATAGATGAGAAACTCGAAACCGAATATTGTAGAATTCATTACGTGAATAAGCTTTTAAATAATATAGAATTTTCGGAACTTTAAGAAAAATATTTATTAGTTTCCTATTAAAGCGTTTCAAATAAAAGAGTTTTCGTGTATAAAAAAAGTTGGACAAATTAATTTTTAATTATAATTTCGTTATGGATCTTCAGTATATGAATATGTTATATATGATAGTGAATGTGAATGTTATATGGATTTCATAAATCACCTCATAGTTACGAGTGACATACATATTCATATTAATAGTGAGAAGAAATTTGGAGATGTAATAGTGAGAGGAACAGGCTGCTATAGTTTAATGAAATCTAACAGCAATTAAGTCCTTAATAAGAAATTACAAGCCCAATTCTTATAATAGTTTTTGTAGCCAATGTCCCTGGGATTTTGAAAACAATGATGTCTTCATACTTTCAAAATATGAAAAAAAAAAAAAGAAAAGAAAAAAAAAAAACAAATAACACAACAGCAGCTTATAAAAAAACAACAACTTCTAATTTAGTTTACAAACGATGATTTTTCACATATATTCTTAACTCTAAAATCTTACAAGAACCCGATTAAATTTCGTAGTATAATAAATTTTTGATGCTTATAAAATAGGGGGAAATTTTGCAGATTATTTTGAAAATCTTATTATAGAAAAACTTAAAGAAGAAGCTGTAATTCAAAATGGTAAATATGTAATTAATTCCGTTGGTAATACCCAAATCTCTTCAATATTATTTTTGATTTTAAGGAACATTTTGATTGCATACACACAAACACAGATATATATATATATACAGAGAGAAGGTATGATAAAGGGGTGATGAACTTTTCTTGCTAGAATCAATAAAAAGTAAAGAAATAATTTGTTTACAGAGTTCATTAGCGAAATCTCAGTACTCGTTTTCATAACTACTTTTCTCTCCCATTATCTCTCTTGATACAATACTTTAGGAACCCTCCCTCAACAGTGAAGTAGAACAGCCAACATTTTCTCTCTCCAACAGGCCCAGACTTTATACCTTTACCCCAAGATGAAAGATTAGGGATAATAAAATGACACACAATTATTCATCCGAAATAACAGCAAATATGGCGATTGTGACGGGAAAATAACTATAATAAGAAATACTGAAATAAAATAATATTCTACCTTATGAATGATATGAGAATGTTTACAATAACTGATTACAAATTCTACCAAAATAAAATATCTTATATATCACTAACAATAAGCGCACAAAACAAATGTGAGATATATGTTTGAGATATGTGACATAAAATAATAACAATAAGAATATATTTATAGAAATAAGTGTCAACTTCTGTTCCACAAATGATAATGAGAAATCAAATAAAAACATTAAATGAACATAGAACTTTTGTTTGATATAGTTCTAACTTTTCCATAAAATTATCATTCTTATACATTTATTTCATTAAGAGTTATCTAAAATTCCACTGCACATATGAAAAAAAAAAAAATAAATTTTCTGCATAAAGAGATAAAATTAATTTTAGATTATATGAAAATCCTTCAAAGCATTAAGTATTACTCACTTTGAATTTATAATTATCATATATTTCAAAATATAAATTTTTATGCACTTGAAACTATTAATTATTATATAACTTCAAAATTCTAATTTTCAAATACTTCCACATGTTAAATATTATACATTTCGAAATGGTAATTTTTATACACTTTGAAAATACTAACTCTCATCGACATCAAATTTTAAAGTTGATCAAGCAGAAATATTTAAAAAAATAGATTTTTAACATAATACAATATTGAATATAATTTCAACAATAGTTCTTGAATATATTGGCATGTTTAAGGAAATTCATCTATAGATAATAATCCATAAAAAAACCTATACAAGCATAATTTCAATGTTCAATCAATAAAATAGTCTTTATAAACTATCAATCAATATTCCTTGAAATATTCATTCAATAATTCTTAAAATTAGGCAATCAATAATTCTAAAATTTGATTTAAGATACATTTGAGAAAATTAATACTGGATTAAAATATTTTGAATTTTTGAAAAGAAGTCAAATGAATATATAACAATGTTGGCAGCGTTAGTTAATAGTTTTTAAATTTCCTTGTTCACTTCATCCTTGGGTAATTAAAAAGTAGAGATTTTTCACTACTCATCAGTACTTTAAGATGTCTCTAGTTCGTTTATTCCCAGCTGTGTCAAAAACCACAGGTGATCTTTCAACTATTCAAGTACAGAGAGTGATTTTTCTTGGACGTCATCAAACCCTTGAGGAGGGGCGGGGTTGCACTCTCCTTTCGACTCCGCAGGATATGTGGTTGGTGGTTTTAATTTTATCCTTTTTTTCCATCTATTGCCTGGGTACTTTTTGAATTTGAATGAACATGGTCTTAAAATTAAGGGAGTCTGTTAGTTTACTGTGTTAGATATAGCTTTCTTACTTTATCCCAGAAAAATGTTTCTTCCATGGGTACCGCTGCACGTGTCTCCCTCTCCTTCCGACCGATAACAAAGCCAATTGATCTGAGGGTTTCCAATCCTTATCCTGTGAATAACTTTTCCCCTGGTTTGAAGATCGTTATATAATTATATAATTTATTTTGATACGTAAGTTTTATTTTTAAGATTACATAATTAATTGTTTTTTAAAATTATATATTTCTCTATTTTCAAAGTTCATTATAAATACTTAATATAAAATTTAGGTTTTGATTCTTGATATATAGAATTGTTAACTTGTATTTTTGTAATCAATTTATCCTCCCCCCATATATATATATATATATATATATATATAGAAGAAACAGATACAAAAGAGAAAAGAAATATAATTCTTCTTATTTTGGTCTAATGATATATTTCTTCCCCCTCTCATATCCACAGCAGTTATTCTTTAAAAATAACAGATTGCGTTATCATAATTATTTCCATTATATAAAATTTACTATCATCAGTGCTCAATGTCCAAAGAAAGAAATTAGAAACGATATTGAATAAAATAATTCTCCAAATATCATTTTCATTGCTGTGTTCCTGATATTTGTTCCAACAAATATTCAAAACAAATTTTGATAAAATATTAGCACACATAAGTGTTTAGCTCTAATAAATGTACCGTTGCATCTTCATGAATAATGAGTAAAATATGAATTGAAGCAATTATTGTCGCAGAATTCTCACGAATACAACAGGTTGAAAACCATCGCCCAACAGAAACGCGAAGCAAACAGCACATCATAAATCAAAAACCCTTAAAGAGACGGAAAGTACCTATCTTGCAATTTTCAACTAAACGAAACAAATGGCATTTCATCTGCAGCCATTCCTCTAAATTATATTCAAGAAATGTTTCAGAAAACTCATCTTTCAAATACTTCACTTGGAGTTTCGAGAATTTTCAAACGTTGGAACGTTGGATGGAAATAAATATCTATTTTCTGTACTTCCTTCCTTAAGGGATATTGATGTTGGTCGATATTATCTTAAAGCACTTTACTGCTTAAAATGACTTTGGAAAAGTATTGTTATTAGTAGTTCAAAAGCAAATATATATAAAAGTTTGATGAATGGCATTCTTTCATTTATCTTTTTTTCTTTTAATAATAAAATAAACTTGTTTAAAATATCATGTTTAAAGTTAAAATTAAATTTTATTATTTTTTTTTATCTAGATTTATCTTTTTATTGAATTCGTTAAGGTTTCCGTCTAATGACAATTTTGATTTCATGAATGCAATATTAATCCTATGGATTTTCTACTACCGTCATCAAATCTTTACTATTTTATCTATTTGAATGTATGAAAAGGTATCCGAAATACCAAAATATAATGATAGTTTCTGTAAAATTACAATTTTTCTCCAATTCAATAATTTTTTGGGGGGCTTTCCGGTCTTTAAAATATTTAAAAACAGTTCAAGAAATCAGAGAAAAACCGTAATTTCACAGAAAATTTCATTATTTTTTGCACTTTTATGTATTCAAATAAATAATATATTACTTATTTGAAGATGGTTGGAAAAAATTTCAGAGGATTAATATTATGTGCGCAGAATCAAAATGGCCTATGTATGGGAGCCATAAGTGTAAGATCGATAGTCTATTAAATTTAACTTAATAAATGCAACAATTATAAATTTGACTGTCAAAGTTGAATATTTAAACTACTCCTCTTGTGATTTATATGTTCATAGTAAAAGAGTTGTCATTGTCGCGTACCTGCGGCCGTGGTACTTTCCGCCGAGTGCTGATACCACCATTGTAGCCGGGCTGATGCACGTTATGTCTATCGAGGTTCCTTGTCTTCCTGATGGTGGTGCGAGGAAATGGTAGTTTTGGTGTTGTCCTAATTATGTGACGGAGAGTCATAATTAAAAGGTGCTCCACCCAAACCTCTGGAATCACTACTAAGTGCGATGTTAATAAACTATCAATCTCTTGTGATTCACGTTTTGTACAAATCCCTATCTGCGTCTTTCATTACAATTAAATATAGATTTTAATAAATATTTATTTTATATAAAGTACATTTGAACAGCATTTTTATATATTTATTGAATAAATATAACGTATGAACGTTATATGAAAATATAAATAACATTTTAAATTAACAAAAAAAAAAAAAAAAAACTATATAATTATTTTTTTCGTATTTTCTATCTGATACCACTGGTGCTCAGTTTGAAATAAAAGTAATTCAATTCACTAACAAAAACAAATGATTCTCCCGTTCATTTTTTAATTTATTGTAATTTTCCTTGCAAAATATTTAAAGTTACTACATAAAAAGTTAAATGACTATGATATGATGAGTAACATAACAAGGGAGAGACCTATATAAATAGATCAAAGTTTCTCTTGGAGAAGGATATCTTTTGTAAACTTTACATTACTGCACTGTGATCAATGATTATAGCCGATGAGATTTCCTATAAAAAAGTGATTAACGATTTTCATTAAGTCCACAGCTGCAGCTGAGCTTTCTCGTTTGCGACCAATTTCCTTAAGACTTCAATTAGTGCATTCGAATTTCAATTATTGCAGGAGCCGTGTCTCCGAGACCAGGTTCTCCTTCTTTTTGCACGTCTTTGGTTTCTGCACACAAAATTCTAATTACTCGTCCACTTTAATTACTGTTTGTAATCATTTTTTTCTTCATTAACACTTAACAGTCCATTTTCTTATTTTTTAAGCTTACAATGATAGTTAGAAATGACTATAATAATGATGTAGAAATGTTATTGGGATTTTTCTAATTTTTTTTCATAAATTCAACACTTTTTGGGAGAGAATACATTTCTCAGATAAAAAAAATAAAAGATGGGTAGATTGATTGATAGTAAAATGTGTGTCTAATGTCCGTTGAGGGCAATTTTTAAAGAAATTTAAGATAAATAGTAAAATAACAAGACTAAATACACATTCCACTTTAATAATTCGCCTTCCAGGAAGTTCTTGCAAATACGGTCTTTGTAAAGTAGTATATATTTTGGAAAACTGTAAAAAAAGTGCCTGTGAATATATATATATTAACTATTTACTTTGATTCTTGAAAAATGACCTGAAAATGATTAAGACCGATAATTTGAAAATATTGTTTGTTTTGTGTTAAACTTTAAGTTTTTTCTATCGAAATTCACGTTTTCGCTTCTTTTAATAAAAATTTTCAATTATGTTAATAAATATTTGTTCAATTTTAAAATAAAATATTGAAAACTTATGGGTGCATATTACTTCCAAATTTTAATTTTTTCTTAAAATTTAGTGCGGAATCAAGCATGCGTATTATACATGTGTACGTTATTTAGTCAATATTTTACGATAAATAGAAAGAAAACCATAAATAATTGAAACATAACATTTCGATTTTCTAATTCTAGTTTTAGCCAAATTTTCTGGGAAAAAAATATTTTTTTACGAGCACCAAGTTATATCGACTAAAAATATCATAACCCAAATGGGGAAGTCATAAAATTATCAAAAATGAAAGGAAAAATGAAGTAAATATATATTTGGACAAAGAGATATAAACCATATGTATATAAGAAAAAATGAAAATCAACAAACTAACTAATAAATCATCCAGATTAAAAAAAAAGATTACAAAATATTATACGAGATACAAAGTATCGCAACTATGTTATATTAACAAAAAAAATCCATCCTAATGGTAACTAATACAATACTATTTTGATTCTAATACAATACTTATTTAATTATAATTTTTACTGGTTATGTTCTTATGTAGCTCGCATAATAATTCTAAAACTTTTTTCATAAAATTATTCAAAAAAATTTTTCTGTAAATATTTGAAAACTTAAAAAAGCATTCAATGTTCTTCATTGTGGTTATTTTAGTTGAAAAATCTTTTGTCTGGAGAAAAAAAATGTTTAAAACACACATTATTTCACTTATTGAATGATTGAAATGCTGTATTTTCTAAATTTAAAATTTGTCACTGCCTCTGATATTACTATATTTAATTTCTGTGTTTGGTAGAAACTTTTATTTGCAATCGTATTATATATTTTTGCTATGCATGTCAGTTACTAATAAATTAAAATAGAGCCTAAATCTTGGTTAGTTGAAAATAATTTTGATAAAGTATTTTATCACTTTAATACACTATCTCAGAGTTAATAAATGGGTGATACATTTTTCCATAATTTATGTTTATTGCATATTAACTTTTATGAATCTTAACAAAATACTAGAGAAGAGAATAATACGTTCAAATGTAATGAATAAACACAAGACTTTCAAATTAATAAAAGATAAAATGTATATCTTAAAGTTATCAACACAATATTATTTTGATCCTTTTTAATTGCAATGTTATATTTATTAGATTCCTTTAATGAGGGCTTTCGTTCCATATTTTGAATATACAGTGGTGAGTAATTTAGATATGAAATACATAAACATGTAAGCTTAAAATTTTTTTAAAAAATATGAAATTTTAATAAGACACAGATAGCAATACTTCTTAAAATACAACGTTCATAATAAATATAATATATATGTGCATTTCTCAATATATCACCGTGGCTACAGTAGCTTATTGGTCATGGCTGCGGACTCACGGCCGGCTTTCATCCAGTCGTGGGTTCGAGACTCGATGTGTTGTTGGGACTGTTGCATCTTAAATCTGTTGAAGCTCAGCATCCTCTGGTTGGGGTGGTGTGGAAGTTAGGAGAGAGAGGTGCTAACTCAGGTAAAATCCTCATCACTTGACACGAGAGCTGTTGGCGAAGGACCTCGGAATAAAGAGGCCCGTCGCCAATAGCTCTGGTGTTGCGCCTCAGTGCAACGTAAATAAGCAATCACATCACATTTTTAATATATCGTCTGCTAAATATTCATAAATTAACAAGCCATCGTATTTAACCATCAATAGAATATGATTCGATTCTTTCACTTTCAATTAATTTATCGCATATTTTTGCTATCTTTCATTATTTCTGACAGAGTTTTGAAAGTAATCCGAAATATCTAGATATATGAAAAAATCATGTTTCGCAGGAAAAAAAAACTAAATAAAAAGCAGCAAATATGTCCTGGAAAAAGAACAGGAGAATACTTGGAGTGAAAAAAAAGCACATCATGCTGAATGAAAACTAATTTAAAAAGTTTGCTATACTTACGCGTTTGTTTAGTCTTAAATACTTTAACATTAGTAAAAAAATCAAAAATAGTTATCTATGCTTTCCATTTTTCAAAAAGAAATTTTGGAAAAGCATGAGAATCGCGGTACAATTTCTTTCAATTAATTAAGATATATAACAAAACCATAATTGCTCATTTTTTTAAAAAAACTTTTTTTCTTTCTTGGTTTTTTATGAGGATACTTGGTTTTCATAGGCTATTCGACTTATTATTGCTTATTTTTCACGTAAAATTCTTAATACGTTGAGCTAATTCGCTAAATGTTCTAAAAAAAAAAGAATAGAATGGTTGAGCAACCTTGGATTTGCACTTTATTATTGTTGTTTTACTGTCCATGGACATCACAAAAACATCAAGCACTATGGAGTATTATTAATATCAAATGCCTCCAAAAGCATCCAAGATAGCGGATGCCAGCTCTTGTGCCTCAGAGCCATATAAGTTACCCTGTAGGGGGTGATAGAGTGTAATCAAATCGAGTTTAAGTATTTTTGGCGCAACAGACGGGCATTCCAAGAGATGCCTAGGAATAAGCTGGTCTTCAGGGCAGTTCTTACAAAAATGATAGAACCTGTTTTGTCTGGATGAATTTTCTTGCCCTTACAGTGACCCGTTCTCAGTCTAGTAATGGTACTTGTTATAATCCTGGGGCAGTCGAAGTCTGTTCCAGTCCATTAAAGTATCCAACAACTTAATTGTCCCTAAAGTTGATGTTGCGAGTGCCGTACAAGTAGGAGCGGATGCATGTCATTTTAAAACTCCTTTATTTAATTTTTTTCACAAAAAAATAAGTTTAAAATTATTATGAAACAGTGTACTTTTGAAAAATTGGTAGTCATTTGTTCGTAAATCATGCTTAGTACTAAAATTATGCAAAATTCAATAAATAGCTGCTTAAAATACCTTTTTCCTTATTTTTTTCAATTTATACTCAAAAGTTTGGTTGTATCTTAACTTTCGAAAGCTAGTGTACGTCCATTTCGAGAAGAATAAGTAATAATAAAAAGCCGCACTATATAAATACCAACCTTTACCTTGGAACGATATCCTTTTCTTAGGGGAACGTAGTACCTTTCGAAATCAAACATTGTACTTTTTGACAAAGTTTTTTGATTCCTCATAAATATGAAATACTTTTTGCAGATGTTCTGTTATAACAGTATGACATAAAAAATCAAAAGCATTGTAAGGTACACTTTCAAATCTACATTAAATTTTGGAAGAATGAAGAAAGCTATTGCTCTTAATATTGAAAAAAAATTCCTACTCGTGACTTAGGGTGAAAATTTATTATTAATTTATGTGAATTATTTTCATAAAAATAAGACGGCATTTATGTTTTATTTTGAGTTTAATATTTATATTCATTACTCCTTTTTATACATACTTTTGATTCCTGATCATAATTTTAGTTTGAAAATTTTTACCCTTTACAAATTGTGTCAAAGGACTGACTGTTATTAGATTGAAATAATAATGGAACTCAACTTCAAAAAAATGGGAAAATCTATTTTGATAGAAATCATGATTATGTAAAAAATTAGTCATTCCAAATAATTGATAATTAAAATTTGTCTAACAAAATTACAACATTCCAATATAGACTTAAAGCTAATTTCTATAATACAGTATAAAACCAAATTTGTAAGTAAAAGTAAAAGTTCAGTAATGTTATAGTTGATTTAATTGCCTTGAATTACTAAATGAAGTCTTGTAAAATAACTATGTTTTATTTGTACTAAAGTAAAGTCAGTCATGCTACAGTAAGAATATATTCTTAATATTTCACTATGATGTGAAATATTTTATAAATGGCTAAAATAATTTCATTACATCCGATTAAAGGTTTTAAAGTAAATTCTTGTTCAATGTACCTATTGATTTCATATGGTTATAATTCGTGTTTTTCTACAACAATTAGAAGTGACTACACTTACGAATAAGGAGCAAATGCCGGCACGAGAAATAATCAATATATTGTTTTTAGACAAACAAGTAGGGACATCTAATTAGATCTTCAGTCTCAATGCTTCGTGTAAAATAATTACTGCAAAATAATTGAAACAATCAGAGTTGTGGGGAATTTGAAAGTTTTTGTTTTTGTAAAAGTACTTCGACTTATGATTAGAACAAAATGAATAGAACACAAATAAAATGAGAAAACTTTTAATGACATTTATGGGTGTCTTTCTTTATCAAAAGTCAAAGAATAAAAATTAAAATCTTTAATGATTATTTATATTAGTAATAAATAATTTATAGTGTAGATTTTAAATTATAGTTTAAAGAATAGATTAATTATGAGAATGTTTGGCTTTAAGACGTGAAATAAAATTAAATAAGTTATATTGACATAGGATTTATTATGTAATGAAAACGAATATGGCATATAAGATGCTATTTATTTATTTATTAACATCACACTAGAAGCAACATAAAGTGTATATGTGGTGAACCACGTAATTTCACTCTGTCAACTAATCAGGAGGACAAAATTGTGCTGTTGTGTGGATTTGAAGGAATGAGATTCTTTTAAAAGGAATTAAAATAACATTTAAAGAAATATCAAGCAATAATGGTTTTCTGGAAAATATCAAAATATTTCCTCTCGAAACATACCTGGTGAAATCCAAATGAAGGAAATATAGATTGAGTGACCGGGTTAAATGTGATGACCTCACATTTCTTTTTAAAATGTGAATAATGTGTTTGTCATTCACTTTTTTTTTGAATTACTGGTTATTAACAAAATATAATATCTAAATCTAATAGCTAAAAATTCTTCATTTCAGACATGTTTTAATTTTCGGTGTAAGAATTTTAAAACGAATAATTTTTTATAATTTTATCAAATTAAAATCATTACAGATGAAAGCAAGCATAAAAAGCAGCACAAGTAATGACACTAATTCTCCCCTGTAACTATTAAATTGCGGTAGAATTATTTTTATTCATATATTACGAGTATAACGTAACAAATATTAACCACACGAAACGCTTAAAAAAACAATATGTCATTAAATTTATGTTTTGTAAATTGTAAAGTTAAATTTGTCGCAGGAAATTAATGCTCATTCACAACTAACAGAAAAAATACAATTATTTTACTCTTCAAAAATTTGATGTAAAAGAATTAAACTTAAAAAATGTTCAAAGATAACATGAAATGAATATGAAAATTTTGAGTTCCATTCAAGAAAATGAACATCGGGTTTAAACAAATACTAACTTATTTACTCAAAACTAAAATAAACGTTTTTCAATTAAGATATAAGAAAACAGCAAGACACATATTCGGTTAAAATTCACTGATTACTTGAATAATAAGGAATATTTTATTTGTTTTACAAACAGGATAATAAAATTGATGAATCAAAAATCAGTAATCAGAGAAACGGTTTTGAAATTGTTTCATCGATTTGCATATATTAACGTTCTGATTTCTAAAAAAATACTTCTGGAGTTTGTTGCAAATTTTAATTTATTTTTAAAATTTATTTCTCTGACCAATTTTCATGCGTAAAGGATTAACGTTTTTCCTTCTTCAGCTTTGAATCTGTTGAGGATTAAAAATCTAGTTATAAAAATACAAATTTCAAAAAGATGTTTCTCAGATTCTTTGAAATCTACAGAAAGGAAGGGATGATATTTTTCTCTTCTCCTTTCCACTCATTTGAGATCTTTCTTTGATACACTTTCCAAGGATAAGAGAAATAGAGGAAGTTGTAGGTACACAGGCCAGAAATCCAATTACATAAGTTCAACAGCTGACTATTGCTTTGGATTCAGACTAAAGAAGTTTCGACTGGGTTTCTATTTTGTCCTTACGCTATAAAAATTGATTTTTTTTAAAAAAAAAAAAGAATACAATAACAGTTTATAACTTTTATTTTAATAAATCCTCCAAACTAACCTTTTAAATTTTATAGAATTACTTACTGGTTATGAAGAAAAACAAAAACATGCCACTTGTATTAATCAATGGTTATAAGTAAGTATTATAATATTGTTTTTTTTTTAAAGAAGTCTAATAACAAATTCTCTTAAGAATAAAAAAGAAACGGATATGGCAATAATTCTTTTATTTAGTTCAATTCTACTGGAGAGAAATTCCACTGTAAAAATGTTAGAAAGTCTTTATTCTTCAGTATTTGAACAGAAGCTTTTCCTATTAATTTGAAAAAGAGGGAACAATAATTGAAAATGAATACAATGGATAAATAGGCTGTTTTTCATGAAGTTTAGTATAATACAAATTCAATGAATTCAACTTTCTCATTACAATAAAAAAGCTTAGAAAATATATTTCATTGCATCAGTGCCGCTAAGTTTCGTAATTACTTACTAAAAAGTGTATCAATGAACAGCTGTATTTTCTGAAACGTAACAATTTATGGAATGTTATGAAAAAAACAATAACTAAATGTCGTTAAAAGTGTTTTATGAAGTTGAAAATAAAAGAAACATCTGTGAAAATTTTATCTTATACATTTTCTAAGAATTGAATTAAATAGCTTACTTGAGTACAATAAAAATAAATATATCATTTCAAAGCTAATAAGATATGTATTTAAAGAAATGAAGTAAACATAATTGCATTATGACAGGTAAAATGACATGCACTACAATTGCAATCATTAAGAAATGTTTGGAATGAATATCAATTCAGAAACAATCAACTCAATTAAAGCGAAATAAAGCCATTTGAAATGCAACTCAGTTGCGAAGTCCCCTTTCGGTTAATTATTCATGTATTTGAGCCTTTGCCAACAACTTAAATGATACATGAAAATATGCATTACTTTCCGATTGACAAAATTATTAATTATTTAGGGTAAGGATAGTCACAAAATTCATGACAAAATGGAATGTAAATCTGACTTGTGAATCCTTTCATATTGATAATGGTATGTTAAAATCGCTAATTGCGTAGCACAAAACAATAAATATCTCTGAACAATGCGCAGTTAAGTAACTCTTAAATCTTTCTGACATTTATTGTTTAGTTGTTCGGAAATTACTCTGGGGTTATTGGTGACGGATATCTCAATTACAAATTATAAATAAATCAGAGTTGCACATTAACTGTTAGTATTGCAACTTTATTCAACTAGGTGGAGTTTTTTAATGTTTTATGTTTTCACACACCAGGTAGAGACTGCGTAAAATTGTCTTTTTTTGCCATTTCTATTCTATGCTATGAGACATTTTAATGCTATGAAACATGCTATGTTAGTGTTGTTTTTATGTGTGTAAAAAAGCAGACATCAAAATTAAAACTTTTATAATTTTTTCAGCCGGAAATTTGAAATTCCTCACATTCACCACGTCCTGGTCACTAACAAAAATTGACAGCTATGAGTAAATGAATGCAAAAAAGTATTAAAGAGAAATTTCTTAAAAATAATTAATCATTTGAAATTCATAAGAATGACTTTAAAAATTTAAAAAGTTTACTATAAACACTTTAAAGTTTGAAACAGTGGATCACACATAAATAATTTAATGTATGGAAAAGTTAACATAAATTAACTCAGATCTTCTTAACTAAAATTTATTTCATGAAGCACTATCATAATATGAATTTTAAAAAATTAAAAAAAAATTGTCTTTACATTCATTGAGACAACAAATTATTAAACTCTAGATTTTTTTGAGATTCCAGTGCTAAGTATTATTAGGTTTTAGAGATGACTAAGCCACAACATATCAATTATTATTTTTATTAATAGTATTCCAATGAAACATTAGTATTTATCGTAATAAATTTATTACCTTTTCAATAGGCAAATAATCATTTATAATTTCAAAAGGAAATTAAATGTTATCACATATTATACTTTAATGAATTGCAGTCAAACAAATATTGATATTTTATTACGTAGCAATAAAAAATAACTGATTTGTAGATTTAATTTATTATTACCTGACACTAGATTGAAATCCTGATTCTCGGAAAAAAAGGCTCCCAGTTTTTAATATTGCTAATCTGGTAATAAAAAATCAAAATATCGTTAAAAATTGAAATAGTTTCTGAAAGGTGAAAAAAATTAATATGTTGTAAAGAAGAAAGAACCTATCTCGTCCCTGTCTCGTTTCTTTTGGTTAGCGAAGCGATACACGTATATGGTCTTTTAAAATGAAATCACAAAAGTACTGAATAAAATTTTCAACAAAAAATCAATTTTTTTGAAATATTAAGATCCTTCAAAAATAGCTGTGTATCTTTAAAATCACGAAAGAAAAAAAACAGGAATGATACATGATAAAGAATATAATATTAAAAAAAACTGGTGTATAGGCAAAAGGCAAGTAATTGATTAAAGAAAAATAAATATATGATAAAGAACAGAACATTATTTTGGTACAGTGAAGGAAAAATGATTTTGTTAGTAAAAAACTAATGAAAAAATAAATTTCGTAAAACATTTTGATGCCTTATTTCATCCTAATTGCGCTCCAATATCTGGAACAAAATACCATTTCATTCTGAGAATGGCTTTTTTTTTATGAAATATATGTATCTTAAGTATTTATGTAGATGCTCTTTTTTCAATACAAAGTAATGGAATAAAAATCTGAATTTTATGAAATCTTTTATTTTCTTAGGAGGTAAGTGTAAGAACTGAAAGATTCAAGTATCTATCCTTTTTACTTCTATGAGCAGTTTTTTCTTTTAACCAACTTCGATAAAATAATAAACATTTGTCAAAATGCTTAGGCGTTGTAGAAATAAAGAAATGATGTTTTTTTAAACAAACCCTTTTGCATTTATGTTTTTGTTTTATTTTAAGTTTCCATTTTTTAAAATCTGTGTAAGTTATCAAGACACGATGACAAAGTAGGAGAAATAACTCCAATGTACGAATGTAATGAAAATTGGAAAAATACAAATATAG
Organism: Nephila pilipes; assembly: GCA_019974015.1. NCBI lineage: Eukaryota > Metazoa > Arthropoda > Arachnida > Araneae > Nephilidae > Nephila > Nephila pilipes. The sequence goes on from BMAW01045606.1 coordinate 376,221, forward strand.
ATGATTGGTTAATATTTGAATTGCCTTAAGACCTTAGAATTTGCTTATCTGTATTGGTTTATATGGCAGTTTTATCCTTTTCTGAAAGGTTAGGTAATTTTAAGAAAGTGAAGGACAAAGCAAGTGAGGACTGTATCCTATCAGACGGAACAGCAACCATCCGAATGATTATGAATGAGACTGTTCTTAGTTACGGCAATACGTGGAATATTGTTCACTAAGAACATCCCATGTCAATGGAATAGGTACTCCTGATTTCACAATTGCTGACACATTTTCTGATCATTTGGTTGGTTTTATTAACGTCGCACCAGAAGCAACACGAGGACTATTGGTGACAGACCTCATAATTTTGAAATCAGATCAAGTGACGTGGACGTTAACTGAGCTGACACCTCTCTCCTAACTTTCACCCTAAGTCAACGTGGGAATTTAGAGCCTAGCTAGATTTATCGTACTTCAGCCTCAGCTAATTGGCGAGTCTGAAGTGGCTTCAAGACGCGAATTCATAGCTCGATGAAAATGTTCGACCGCTAGTCCACCACTATGACCACGACACCTTTTCAGAAGCCAGGAAGGTGTAATCTGTGAATAGAAGTGTTGAATATTTAGGAGTAAGACAAATGTGATTTTTCGATTGCTTGGTGCCTATGGATGAATTTTAGATCAATCTACATAATTCACAAATGAGCAGCGAGTAGACGCACAACTATTTACTTCCTCCTAGATGGCTTATATAACTATAGGATTCAGAAGATAAAGTCATGTTATCAATCTTTTACGACTGTCGGGAAATCAGCTTAACAAAATACGTAGAGAAGAGTCAGACAATACTGAGGATCATTACTGTACACTGATAAACAAATTACGTAATGATCTGTTCAAGAAACGATGCGGTATGCTCTTGAAAGGCATCCGCATTCTTATCCAAAATGCACCCATTCATTCATCTCCAAGATCAGAGGAAAAATCAGACGCGGATGTGCGTTGGGTCCTAACATGCAACCTTATCTTACAGGGTTATCTGAGTAATGAATCAAACTTAAACTTTAAACTAGAGTTATATTTAAAGTTGTTATATATATTAAAAAAAATCTTATTTCAAATGAATACCTAAACATTTTATGCCCTAAGAATCCCATCACCTTCACAAAATACATAAACAATTTCAATAAAATAATCAAAATATTAAATATTGAATAAAAAAGGTAAATCTGTATGTTGTGTGTGGTATCGAGCTTAAAATCTAGCATCAATTTCTCAGTAATAAGCTTGTTAACATAAATTCGTAATCTGTAAAAAATAAATAAATAACAGAGATGTATGTATGACAGTTGATAAATCAAACATAATTTTCAAACAAATAAATAATTTCAAAATGATTAATTTGACGTTTTTCATAATTTCATTGCATTAATCCATAGCACTCAAACATATCAAGAAATGTAACGTCATGTTAACCAGACTCATAAATTTTGAATTGCAGTGGTGCGTGAACCCTGCAAAATTAAAGGATAATAGGTGTAACCACACATATAAGACAATAAGTAGTGCGAGAACCACTTTGCAATGAGTATGGCACAAAAGACAAAAATAATTTCTGTTGATAGGAGACGCATTGAGGACAAGACTACGACACAGTATCCAAAACATTGTTTACATTTTCCACATGCATTGCTGAATTGAGAAATGAACATGTAAAAATTTTAATTTGTTCTTCCACATGCTACAGAAACATCAACAGACATGGAAATTCAAGTTTTAGAATTTTGTTTACAAATATCATTAAGTATTTTTAAAACAATTTATAAAAGTATGTTTATATTGTTATTTTCTTATTGTCTTAGCCTACAACAATTTCTTAACCAAATCTTTTTACCAAATTAGCTGAAGAAGTGTGGTTTGTTGATAACACTGTGACACACTTGTTCGCATGTCAAACCTAATATAGTTAATATTTTATTTAATCATTTATTATTTATATTATTTATCGTTTAAATTAATTATTCATCATCATTTAAAAATTAGACTTTCATGTGTGAAAATCATCTAAATTAGACTTTCATTCATAAAAATCATCCACACTAGACATACATTCCTTTAAATACAAAACAACTTGAAAAACTTTAAAAGTATATTGACAAACATTCAAAAACAATTCCTTTTCCTTTCACCTCAAAACAAAATATATCTTTACTTTCATTTTAAAAGTAAATAATATTCATTTCAAAATGTATATAATATTCCTTATTTTATTACAAAATATTCCTTCTAATCAATATATTATTTATTAATTCTCAATTAAGTAATGTACAACAAAACATTTCATTCAAATTAAAAGTATATAAAACCCTAAACATTTCAAAAAAATATTCATTTTAAAGCAAAAGTCAAAACACATTTCAAATATATTCATTTCAAAACACTCGATTAATATTTGTCTTAAATCAAAACAAATATTCTGTCAAATTTTGAAGTATATAAATCCAAAAATATTTTTTATATTATCATTTTAAAATATCTACCACACATTTCAAAAAACATTGCAATAAACATTTTCTAAATAAAGCACAAATATCAAAATTGAATCATATTCATTTCTATATCTCACATTATTAGTTTTGTTTGTTGTTCATTTTGTTTACTTTATATCGCAAGGAGATTTTAATTTATATTTTCAAAAATTTTAAATATTTTTTCTAAAAAGATTCTGAAGAAGCAAACATAAATACATTTTTTGTTCTTCCACACATTTCAAATAAAATGTTATTTGTCACACATACACCATAAACTGGAAAATCAATTTTGTACTAATTTCAAAATTACTTCACTTATATATCATATAACATATTTTTTAAATTTAAAAGCTTAGAAATCGCACATTTTTAAAAGTAAAATAATTCCAAAACGTTTTCAACATACACAACACATTTTTCAAAAAAACTTTCAAAAGCTTTAATTAAATTCCAAAATATATAAATTTTTTCTTCTCATAAAGATTAAGACTCAAAATTAAACCAATATCAAATTTAACTAAGCAGGAAGCGATGTTATCTCAATTATGATTTTAAATGAATGTACCAATTTTCAAAATAATTTTAAAATTTTTATTAATATTTCATATATTATCACACAAATTTTCATAATTTTAGTTTTAAAACACCTGTATAGCATTAGTTACAGAAGTATATAAAAATATAAAATATCAATAAAGTCATGAAGGTATTTTAATTTTACTACATAGGAATCTGTAAATAAAACAAGACACCACTGTGCTTTTTTTCTAAAATTTTCACTGTATTAAAATTTAACTCAGAATTAATTAAGTTACAGAAATTTTTATAATATATCAGTTCTAGCTTTTAAGTTTTTGCATTTCTTGAATAAAGATAAAAATGCTACTATATTCTTTATTCATTTAGTCATTTTATGAATGTTATATTTTAGCATATTTTAGGATTTCTAATTCCTTGAGTTCAATATTTACCTCTGTGGATACTTATCAGTAGATATTTATTTAATATGAAAGCATGCAAAAAATAATGTAAGGTGTTACATCTGGCTGATATTAAACAATGTGATTATAAAATAGCTGTAAATGGCACAAGGAATGGGTCAGTAATATGATATTGAATGCTATGCAAAACTAAATAAATGTTACAATAATTTCCAAAAGAAAGAAAATAAACTTAAAATGTGCTTTGAGGTAAAAAAAAATGAATGATAACATTTTAGTGTGTCAATTGTTTGTGGCATTTTATTTTATTTGACAGTTATATAGTTTTGAAAATTCTTTCTAAGCGCAAGAAAAAAAAAAGACTTAACAGCGTTAAGTTTGTAGCATGCTTTTTTTGCCTTTAAGGCCTGAAGGTTTCCGATTTGATTCATAACATTTTTTTTTGACATTTTTAAATTTAAACAGCAAATAAAGTTTTGTACTCAATGATTTCCAACTTTTTTCCAATACAATAATCCCCATTTAACATTTGTTGTCACCCGTTTATAGAGGAAGCTTTGTGAACACTGCTTATGTGAAGGTGCTGTTTGTTTAAATATATTTTTGGAAAACGAAAAGTTATGTACGGAACACAGGTGGCCCCTCTGCTCTTCAAACGTATTTACAATCCAAGTCATTATGTATAAAAGTAATTGTTATTGTTTATAACTACGTCCCTTTCATTTCTCTTATGTTAAAGACAAAATTAAAATAGATAAAGAAAAGCTACAACTTAAGTAAAATAAAGTAAAATAGTGTGGTTTACATAAAATAAGTATATATTAGCTGTTTTTAAACAAATTTCATGTTAAACGGATTGCATTATACAAGACCAACATTTCATGAAAAAAATAAAGAAAAAGGTTCTGAAGCGTGTTTCGCTATAAATTATAAAACCAATACATATTTAGAATTTTAATAAAGTATTAATTATTTATCAGTCATTAATTAATTAACAGTAGAAAAGAGAATGTGTCTCAGTCACTTGACTCTTTGTCTCTCACTTCTCTTTATTTGTAAGATTTCTGCAACTCATAGCTAGTTTAGTTATATTAAAATATTTAGTAATACTTTACTTGCCATGGTACTGCAATTTTAACTAAACTCATTAAGTGGTACTAAGCAAAGATACGATTGCAAAGCAAATTTTATGGAAGGAGGAATCATTTTTGTGTGAAATAGGTTGCCAATTTTCATATTAAAATAAACCTTATGCTAATTTTTATCAACCAAATTCTTCTACTGGCTCATCATAATCAGAATCATTGACATTATCTCTAGTCATTTGCATTTCTTTCATCGTAATCTAATAATTGCTCTGTCTCTAATTTCTATAAATTCCTAACTTTCTCATACGCATCTATGAGCTGAATGTTTATTTTTCGAATCGAATTTAGTAAATTTGAAGAAGATTGTAAGCCATGTTTTAACAAAACCGCATAGCGTAATGAGGAATTATTGTACCTATGTGACAAAAAGTTCGAGGATTCTAGCGATAAAAATTCTTAAATATTACGCATTAAATGAATTAACTAATACTGGTTTGAAGATCATACCTGAATTTGTAAATAATACACATTTTGTAATGTTTATATACATACTGTGATTTTTAAAGCCAGGATTTCTGCAATTTTATAATCCATTTTCAGCATGATAGCTGAGATAATATGTTTTAATTCTAGATTATTCAATGAAAAATATTATATTTTAAAATTTTAAATAGTAAAATAACGCAGAATTGTCATTCACAGTTTTAGTATCATATTTCCAATGAGAAACTGAGAGTGTTTATTTATATGTTGAAAATATTGTCATAAAATTTTGAATTTAAGAGTTTTTATTTAAAAAAGCATTCCTGTTTAATGTGTTAAATTAATTAGAGAGGTAACTTGAAATTTTCGATCAAAATATTACTTTATTAAGAATTAAAATAATTTTAGCTGTTTCTTCATTTACGAAAAGACGTTTCAACACAATTAGCTTATTAAATGTACATATAGTATTTGAAATCTAATATTCAATGAAGGATAATGCAAAATAATAGTTATTTGTTACAAAAATGATATAAGTTAATATTAGTTATATCAACATTTAGTTTTGAGAAATCCAAACAATTTTTGAGAAAATTCAACAGCATTAGATATCCATTGCAGAAATTTAAGTAAATCGACATGGAGAAACATTTAATTTTTTTGTAAATATTTTAAAATTGATGTCAATATCAGAAACTAAGTACTACTATATGCTTACATATTATATGAACGTAAAAAGTAATGGAATGTTTTCTAAACACATTCAAAAATTGTACCTTGTAAATGCTTCACGAAGTATATGTGCGAAGGTTTCAAAATATTACATGCTGTGAAGTTAATTTATAGCATCTCTTGTGTTTTGAGCAGAATGAATAATAAAAAAATTCCAACATAATGTAATAATAAAGATTAAATATATATATATATATATATATATATATAATCGCTCAGTACAAGTTCCAAATTTTTTTTAAATCTAATTCAAAACGTTATTTTGTAAAGAATTGTGTACAGTAATTTTATAGATTGCTGATAAACACATAGTTATATAATTTAAAGGGAAAAACACTATTGGAATCACGTATTTATACATATAGATCAAATCGGGTATTTCAAATTATTTGCATTATTTCACAGATATGGAATAGTCAGCTGGTTTCCGGAGTCATGTTTTCCTAATTGAGAAAGTTCTACGTTTATTTAAAATGCTCCGGATCTCTTCAAACAGCCTCACTTTAAATCCGTTTGCTCCAAAACTTGTTGTGCTAAATAGTTAGCTGTGATTTAAATTTTTTTTTTTTTTGAGGAAAACCAATCGATTATAAATTTTTAACTTAATAAATGACATAATGATAAAATTGCACATTTGAGTAAGTATAAAGAATTCAGTTCTATATATAGATTTATAGAGTTGTAATGATAAACGGTTCCGCCTAATTCCACTCATTTTATATCAACAAATCATGAAAATGAAGCCTTGTTCTTTCAAGATTAACCTAAAATCAGAAAACAATTGAGAAAAGAATCTTAACGTTTGAATCGTAACTCTGCAGAATAACATCAAAATACCTAAACATTAATTGCTTTTAAGATTGTGAAAGTTTGCTTAATGACGCTAAGAGGACATTACTTTGAATCAAAATACTTTTATTTTGATAAGTTTATATGATTTAAAAAGAAGGTGAAAAATATTATTTTCTCTGAATTAAAACATGCTTGCATTTATGTAGTATAAATGCAGTATTGAAATATATAATGCTATTAAAGGGCAAAATGATTGATAACAAGAAACCTGCGTATTACACCCATTTTTCAAAATTGATTACGTGCCAATTACGTAAGGTGTAAAACATGCAGAATTTCAGTAATATTGAATCAGTATATTGATTATGGTTAGTTACATTCTTTTTTTTTTCTTTTTGTAATCTACATCAACTTATTTGTACCGACGCTTAAGACAGTTCAGCAGTTTAAGACACGACTTTCACCACCAGAAATGTTCTTAAATTAATTAATAAAAGGAAGTAACCTTCAATAATTCACAGAATTTTATTCACATTAAAATTTTTATGCCAATCATACTCGTAAATCATATGCATTTTCAACCCCACGTTCACAATTAATTTTTAACATTCTTCTGGCAATTATTACTTATACCAACTTGCAACTCCCTTTCATATAATTGTTCTCATAAATCGTTTTACAGTCATCAAGGCCAGAGAGAGCTTAGTAGAAGATCAAATAAGGACAATTCGCGAGATCTTATCCTACATTGAATTGAATTTTGTAACAATAAATACTTTCTGAATAAATTCTACTATTGTTGTATTAATTCGTAGAATGATCATAGATTTAATGAATTCATCTTTTTAAGGATTAGCGAAGAATACAGTACTTTACACTTCTTCTCATTTATAGGCACACAATAAAATTCATATTGGTTACAGAAACTCATCATCAGGCTGTAAAAAACATTTAGTTTTCTCTTTGGAAACATTAAACTTTGAAATGTTTAGAACATACTTGAATCTGATATAATTGTTCTCACATATAAGTGACAAATTCGCATAAGTTAAGTTTCGGATTTCCGATAAATTCATTAAATTTTATTGTAACTCTTAGATAGTGCTTCATTATTCACAGATAAAAAATACCTTAATAGTTATATGTGGAATATGTTTGATACTCTTTCTTCATTACGATAATAACAACAATAAATTTCAGAATAATTAGCAAAATGATATTCTTACTCTGTAAAATTACAAGCTCAGAATTTGAAATCAACATACAAATCGCGTTAAATAACACCAAGTATTTCAGCATTTATAGAGTAAATTTTAAAAGATGTGGTAGAATATAGTACTGAAACGCTTTTATTTAATAATGTAAGAGAGTAATGTCGCATTGTGTCACAAACATAAGAAAAAGTTGTGAAAAGAAATATAAAATATTTAACAATAATACCTTTGATAAACAAATTGTTTATAAAAGTGCTTACGTTAATTTTTAAAATCAGTTTCATCAATATTTATATTCTTACATTCTTGATATCATTGACGTAGTAATTGGTGTTAGAATATCAATTGTGGCAACTTGTGAAATGAATGTGAGCGAATTTGAAAAACTGTACTTAAATCACTCTAGTTATGCTACCAAGCATTTGTTAAAATAATTTAATAGACAGTAATTTTTTGTAATTACTAGAAATATTGATGTAAATGTAAAGATGTAGTGAATGATTAAGTATGAAAATAATTAACTTTACGTCTCCTTCTATTTAAAAACCTAAAGTACATTTCTTGTGTGACTCAACATGTCACTTTCGCTCTTCCGTTCCTGTACAGAAAATATTTGTTGAAGCATGTGTTCTACAACCTTACAAAATTTATCTCAAAAGTTTTGAAATACCGTGCGTATTGAATAAACAAGAATTACAACATTATTTCTTCCATCATGCTTCCCTTCATCAATATATCTGCAACTATGAATGACATAATTAAGAAGGAATTATTTATAGGTGTAGCGGAACATCTCTTAGAAATTTTGAGAGGAGGTAAAGAAAATTATTAGGAATAATATCACGCACGCACGCACACACACTGAGAGACACATATATAAGATTGGAATTTTTCCCCTTCAACACGAATGCACATATGATATCTATACCACATAAATTTCTGAATAGTCTTAAAGATACCGGACACTTCGAGGATCGTTGTAGAAGAGTTTGTGATTCGTGCAACATTATACAAGTCAGAATCAACTGGAATTTAGTGAGCAATGGCCTTCACGGAACCCAAGAAAGTACAAAGAGGAAATAAATCTGGTTTCTTCGAATACGATACGGCGGAATTATCTCAGCCATTTCATTTATGTCTGAAATTACTAATCCAAAATATATGTACGGAATATACGAAATAAATTACAACCACATTTAGTTGAAACCATATTCGACGTTGAACGACCACATAGATGTTTCATCGGTATATCAATTAAACAATTTTAGAAAAATATCATAACATTAACCTGACACTGGAGAGCGTTCAGTTGAGGTGGCACAAAAGAAGTGTAGTTCAAATAAACATTCGGCCAAAGTGCCCTCTTGCACATTAAGTGAAACGAACATGAAGCGATATTTTTACGAAACGTGGTATGGTTTCGTGTGTGTTGTGTAGGATTCACGTGGGCTCGGTTAAATTCTTGAATACTTTTTCACGTAAAAAGAATGATTTAACATAGAACAAAACATAACTTTAGAATCGCATGTCAGCTTAGTTTATTACAGAAACCACAGCGCAATCGCAGTTTGTCCGGTGTAATGTTATGGCAGCACTGGCTTTACCCTTTGAAGATGAAAACAATGCGCGGCCTTACCATTAAGTACGCGCTGTAAAGATGTTCGAAGCTATTTTGTTGTAACACATCAATCAATAACTCCTGAGACTAACATTGAAAACAACATTTTTTTTGCAAAATTTTTTTTTATTCATCAACATAACACCTTTTGTTAATCACCTTATAGGGTGATACAATCGTTCCAACGCTTTTCCAAATCTTTTTTTTTTTCCCCCAATTTTTTTTTCGCAAGAAATCTTTTTTGTTGCGAGTAAATAGCGATAAACAGCTTTCTGAATCATCGATTCGTTGCTGTTTTTGTTCCATCGAAAGCAATCGCGGCACCCACTTGGAAAAAACCTTTTTCACTTCACTTCAAAAAACCTTTTTCAGTAAATACACTTCCATATGATATCTGTGTCATCTCAGCAATCTCACGGAGCTTCACTTTACGATCTTTCATTATAATTTTTGTCACTTCACTCACATTTTCCGGTGTAACGGCTTCCACAGGTCTACCAGAGCGTTCCGCGTCATTTGTGTCGGTACGACCACGTTTAAACTCGGCAAACCACCGACAAATCGTTGCTTTTGATGGGCAAGAGTCCGGGTAACATTTTTCAATCCATTGTTCCGCTTGCACGGTGTTTTTACCCATTAAAAAACAATGTTTTATCAGAACACGAAACTCGGTTTTTTCCATTTTTTAAACAAACTACAAAACGACTTTACTCCAACCTCGATAACTCAGCTGTTTCTGGTCCGATCGACTTAAAATTTTGACACGTTTCAAGCAAAGATTAGTACTCTAGAAAGACCTGGTTACTGGTTTACTACGAGCGCCATCTCTGGGTTAGTCTCGGGAGTTATTGATTGATATGTTAGTAGGTAGTGCTGCATACTGAAGTCGGGATTTCGGTTTTCGTCATCCAAGATATCCATCTCCAATATAGTTGTTCATGTTCGCTGTTGTTCAGTATCCTGCATCCGTATTATAAATGATGCATGTTTAGAGAGGTCCTGATGCACTTAAGTAAACATCTATGAATTTTGTAGGTGTTTCATCGGAAACATTTCTTGATACATCGTTCAGTAGTCCATACAATTTAATTTGTGAAGCTATCACGAAATGATTATTGGCAAACTCAACGTTTGGAAAAAGATTCAAATTATCCACACTCAGTCAAAAGTTAAATTGAGAAACTAGCACATGACCTTGAATGGTCACGTATAATACCACTTTCTATTTCCAATCATGTTTTTTCGGAAGATTTTGATTCCTACCGTTGCTCTCTTCCTCCCCTCTAAATTTGAATGAGAAGTTCCGAAACACCCTGTATATAAAACTTAATTCTAAATTGATGCCTTCATTATGAGACATTCTATATTTTTAACAGTTCTTGCGCATGAAAGTTATAAGTAAAATGTTAATCATTTTTGTCAAAATCTCAATATGTTAATCATTTTGTCAAATGCTTTTTATACACTTAATTCAACACGTAACTTAATCCACAATCAGAATAGAATTCTGTTGATCGTTATCGAAAAACAGCAGCTTTTATCATGTCGTCAGAACGAAAGTGATGCCTTTTAAGTTGCAGTTAAGTTTCACTTTGGGGAAAAGGTAAAAATTTCCAAAGTAAAGTCGGACACATCAGTGTCTCGCTGTTTCTACTTTAACTCCATTTGGATCACCATCTACTTCAGATCTCAGAACTCCAGAGACATCTGGAAACAAAGAAAATAATGCAATAGTAAGAAAGTACATAAAACTTTCATGTACCATTAGAATTTTTATGGCAAAGAAATGCAGACATAAACGCACCACTTATCAAATAAGTCAGGTATATATAGTACAAATTAATTGGAATAGTTAAGAATGAGTTTCAAGAACATTCCAAGAAATTTTCAATCAGATTTTTACTATTTGATTGATCTATATAAAACAGAACAAACTTAGGTATGATTAAATATCAGCAAGTGAGATTTAAAAAAAATACCTTTCAACGTAATTGAATTCGTTTCAAAGATACTGAGTAAATCTTAAGTTCAGTTATTTCCTGAGCTAAAGATTTGCTGTTTGCTGAAACTGATGATTTAAGCTGCTTGCTAAAGATAAGATAAAGCAAACTTCTATTCATTTCATATATTCCAATTAAAATATTGCATAACGTTTTTGATTCCAGAAATCTTTTTTTATGAATCTTTAATCATAAGGAAAAATTGATTATTTTAATCTATAATTATCGAATATTTTTTGTGTTTTAAATAGTTATACCTTAAGCTAAAAAAAAGTTGTATTAAGTAATGCTATGGAAATTTTTGTCATGAAAATGGAAAAATTCAGAGGTATTCCAAAAAATCGAAAAAAAAAAAAAAAAAAAAAATAGAGAAAAAAAATTTGTTTATAATGCAAAGCTCAAAATTACCTGCTGGCGCATTTACTTTTAAATTTGGAATTGGCTGTCCCTAAACATCTCTAATGATAAAATACCATACAAGCCGATTACGTTGGCGAAAAATTTCCCCATCGAACTATGAATATGGTTAGTACAGTCATAAAAAAGTGTAAGGAAAATTCTTCTGGAAAGAAAGGGGAATGAACTGCATCTGAATAGTTTTATACAGATGTTGTACCGTAGGCGAAGTAAGCGAGAATACAAAAAAAAAAAATAATAATAATAATAATAATAATAATAATATGCAGCATCGAGATGTAAATATCAATTTATATTTTATTACGACCGTGTATCAATTTTTTTTAAATCGTTTAATTAATATATTATCGCATTATATATCACTTAGATGTTTCTTAGAATTTAAAATTTTCAGTAAAAAAAATTTTTTAAATTTTAAAATGCCTTATATTTTTCTGTAAAAACCATACGCTGCAATAAATTTTAAAAATTAATAATAAAACTGAATGTATGATATATTAAATTAATAAGTTTTATTATTGTAATATGCAGAAAAATTTTCAATAGGAAGAATTTCAATACCGTACAACGCAAAAATTCTTTAACAGTGTCTGAACCGTGAGATATTTCGAAATCTGCTAGAAGCAAAGCAATTTACCCACGTTCTTTTCTATCAATTAATTTGCGTGCGTTACAAAGAAATAAAGATTTGGCATAATAAAAGTAAATATACTGCTTTTCTGTTCTTGCTTAGAGGGTGCAACTGATATTTTCCTCTTGATTTCAATTTTTTTTCTTTTTGTGTACTGCGCTACACTTGGAGACTGTGCTAATTTTTCTAAAATACATTTTACTTAAATTAACTTATTCTAAAAATAATTAAAAATAATTTAAATATAAATAAAGAATATTTTTTAATTTTTTTTTTTAAATATGAAGCAAATCGTATAAATAACAGCAATAAGATATCTAGCAATCAAACGTTAAATAAGCAACGCCATCTGCTGAAGTAATAAGTAAATATAACTATTTTCACAAAGAAAGTGCATAGTAATTAGAAACAATATTAATGAACTAAAATGAATGCCAAAAAATAAAAAAAAATTACCAAATAGAAAAAGATTAAAAATTAGAAATTAAAATAAGAAATTAAAGAACCAAATTATAAATATACTCCTTCATGCGTACGTACATATACATATATATATATATATATATACATTTAAATGTACATACATACAGACATATATATAAATATATATATATATATATATATATATATACATGTAATAAAAATAATAATTATTTAAGTTATATTTAAAAAAAAAAATTATATGTGTATTTTTGATCTGCTTTTGTAGCTATAAAAGAGATATTAATTTTTGAGATTAATAATTGATCCATAAGAATATATTACTGATATTTATACTCTTGAGCAATTGTCTAGAGTACAGCATTATTAATATTTTTTATCCAAGTTTTTTAAGGTCTCTAACTTTTTTTTTTTAATTTTGCATTCCATCTGAATATAACAAGTGTAAAAACGGCAATTATCGAAGAAACATTGAATACATCATTTACTTCTACAATAACAAGCATAGAAAATAAGATTTTTGTGTTTGCATATTTGTTAAACATATTTTCTGAATCGAAAACAGTCTAAATAGTTTCTTGTAAACATTACTAATTGAAATACAAAGAAAAATGCAATATATTTTATTATAAAATGAGCAATAATATTTATTCTTACTGTATTTTCTAAAGTTCTGTTTATTTTTTCAGTGTTAAGAAAAAATAATATTACTATGCTTTTCACTTTCTCTATGTTACTCTCATATATTTATGTAACAGTTTAATTTATATTAAATGTAAGAAAATCTCGTATAATAAAGAAAAAATGTTAGATGTAATCGTATGATACCCACTAAATCAAATATCTCTAATCCATCCTCATTTGTCTACAGAGCCTATTTGAAGCATAGAACTAAAACAAAATATACTTTGTTTGCTGAAGTTCGCAAATATTTAAAATAGTTAACAGTCTTGCATATGTTTGCCTTTAGGTGTGTTTTTTCATGCGTAGCGAGATGTTGACTGCTCTAACATTTCTGATCTATCCAAATATTGTTATAAATAACAAAGCGGTAGTTAAGATAATCTTCATTGAAAACTAATATTACATTAAAGGAAATAAATATGATTAGGATAAGACTTACATTAGCATTACTTGAACATATATTATGGTGCAAATTCTTTGGCGTACCAAACTGTTTGAGAATGGTTCCAAAAACATATTTTAATTTGACAAATAACCTGTGTTCTAACTGCTCTAGGCGGTTCATCAATTGTTGGCTTTTCTATAGTCATCTAGGAAGATCGCAGATAGAATTGAGCAGTTAACATTGTTTTCTCTGTCCTCAAACCTTCTTGTTCCATCTTTCATTTTTAACTTTTAACCTTGATGGATCACGTTTTGTCTTTTCTTTCTCAAGGATCAAACGTTATGAAAATTTAAGAAAGTAGCTTGCATTCAGCTTTCAAATACTTATATGCACTCTCACGACTTTAGATTGGTACTTTTTGTTCTCGCATACGTATCCATAATTCGTGCGAGATCCCTGAAGTTGTCACTCCTTTCATCGCCGGTTTTACACCTTTTTATTCCTTTTTTTTACTGATACGGCTCTGAATCATTGACACAAAATATTCTAAATTCAATTACACCAGGTTCTAAAATTACAAACAAATAATTTTGTATGATCATATGATAGGATACTACATTTATTGAAATAAAAGAATATATATTATAAATTGTGACTTACCGTGTAAGAAACTGAGACGAGTCGGGAGGCGACATTTTATGCAACTTTTTTTACTCAAGACCTCTTGAAGGGATGGAAAAGCCTAGAAAAATATAAAATATAGAGAGATAGATAGAGGGTCAAACGTTTAACCCGTTTTAAGTCAGCGACAAAACCCTCTTCACAAAGAGGTGACAAATGTCTTCCGATTTTAACTTTTGCTGTAGCTCCAGACTACTGCCAATATTCCAAGAGGATAAGTCGTACCTACCACTGAAATTAAATTGCTTTTATTTAACAATAGGGAGTCCATTGGCCACAAAAAACTTATGATTTTCCAAAAGTTCAGTCTTGAAAACAAAAACATTATTTACAACAATAATATAAATTTTTTT
>BMAW01045606.1:396090-416127 GCA_019974015.1 Nephila pilipes
ATATATATATATATATATATATATATATATATATATATATATAATCTGATTATCAAAGATTTTAATACTTATTACAATGTATTTTAAACTGTGGTTAGCTCCTTGTACAAAATTAAAATTTCATATAAATACAATATTTTATTCACTTAATAAGTTGATAGATATTTATAATCTATTTCATATATAATTTGGTCGATGTTTTGCATTCTTTAAGTTAATTAATTTTGAAATGCTTATTTATTTTACTTATAAAGTTTTAACGTACTGCAGCACTTTTAAAATTTTCTATGTAAAATAAACAAACAATTCGATACTTCGGGGGAAAAAAATGACTTTAGAAAAATTGAAAATAGCAAATGACGAAATAAGAAAACGTCCTTCCATGTAAAAATCAAATGATAAAACTGAGGGATTCAGAAAAAATTCGAATAACCACTAATTAACACAAAAAATGTTTTAATAATTTTATTTATTTGTTTCTAAACAATGACACATATGACTAATGTATGGAATTTCTTAAAATTATTTTGATAAATACTACACGAAACTCCAGTATATTTGAGAACGAAATATTTATACTGCACAACAAAAGCATTTTTTTTTATGTAATTTGATTTATTAAGCTTTAAATTTCTGCTCACAAAATCATTCCAAAATTTAACCTTTGTATCATAGTTTAAAAAATGTATTTTAACGTAAAATTTAAGTAGAAAGTATTTAACTGTATGTTAATTTAAAAATAAAATGTAAAATAATTTAAAGTAAATGTATGTTAGTATAAATGCAAAATGTAATATAATTTAAAGTAAATATAAGCGAATTTAAATGGAAAATGTAAAATAATTTGAAGTAAATATATGATAATTTAATTGTAAAATGCACGCTGAAAATATTTATTCATGCACTAAAAGAAGGTAGTGCATCAATGAATGTTTTCACGTTTTCATTTGAGCATCTAATTCAAATTTATTTTTATATCTCCCCTGGACTTATATCTACCTCTAACTTCAAAATACTGCAAGTTTCTTCATAAACCGCCTGGTGTCCTTACCAAAATATTACTAAAGTGAATTTCCAATAATTTACAGCTCTTAAGCTCTGATAAAAACAAGTCATAATTTGGCTGAACTGCACACTTCCGCTGAAATTTAACAGCTAATATTATCTTGCTCAATATTTTTTGTCACTTGCTTTGAGAAGAAAAGTGACTTATTGCACTTGAAGAAAATTTTCTTAACCAAGGATATTTTCCAGTTAGCACCTAATTATCATCTCACTATATCCATCTGAAGCTATCTTTAAAAAAGTTTACTCAATTTCCATCTCCTATCCAATAGGCAACACTATCACATGAAGAAATGGGATGAACATTATATTTTACCATTAATTCTACTTAAACCACTTTTCTCGTGCCAGAAACCCGTTCTTCCTAAATTACCCTTCAAGAGGGGAATCGTGTATCTCATTGACCAGAACTAGTGTACTCCAGTATAGCGTTGTCCCAATTGGACCATAAATGTCACCTCAGTAGGATGGATATTCTAGGTCAAAGTCCGTATTCAGACTATTTTATTGGAGAAGAGAGAGACTCTCGATTCCAAGAAATAAAATACTAACAACCTGATCTTGAGTTTGTGTGCCCACTGAATGTAAATATCTTGTAATGGAATGAGATGTTAGAATCTCCTTAAAATGAGCACATTTTATGTAATGGACCTTTAAAGTTGACAAAAATATTTTTTTTCTTCTTTTGGTTAGTTAATAGCTGTTTCATATTTGTACATTTTATTTTTTTCGCCTTTTTACTGTCATCAATTAAGAAAACGAAAATCTTTTCCTATTAAAACTAAGTCATTGCGATCAGTTTCTTTTTTTATTTTAATTATTACCTTTATCTTATATGTATGAGAATTTATATTCTGCGTACTCGGGTGTTTATATTCTGCGTACTCGGGTGGTATGCAAAAATGTCAAAAATGTCACCTCAATTTCACATAAATTTTTTGAGTGTGTATACTATCCTTTATCTAAACACTTTAAAAATTAAAGATATTTTTTGATATTTAATACAATCTGTGAGCTTATCCTTCTATTTGTAATCCGATTTGATTCATAAAATTTGAAGAAGTAATTGCAACATTATTATAATAATTCATTGCCCGTAACTCATTTTTTTTATAAATGTAAATTAATGGTAAAATTTAGAGCTAAAACCATATATTCGAAATAATTTTACTATATTGCTTGGTGAAAACTATCTAAATACTCAAATGCTTATGTCTCATTAACTTTATGAAGAACAACAACTTAAAATTAAAGAATTTTTTTGTTACATTCAGTTGAATTTTCGAAAGTATCATAAATATGAATTGCGCAGTAAAAGAAGTATGTAAAATATCTACAAAATGGTATTACAACATGTACTTTGTTCCTTTTAAATTTGCTTTCAATTAAAATCATTAGAATATAGATATTGTACATCGTTAGATGAATGTTTTAATTTCACAATCTTATAGCATGACGTTAAAATCTGAATAAAATTCAACATAATTTCAACATTGCATTTATTAAAACTGTGTTCGTACTATTTTAAGTGAAAATACAGTTCCTTTTATAATCAAAACTAAAAGAGGAAAATAATACATGGATAAGACTTCATATCTTATGTATCAATCCTTGATTAGCTATTACATGCATAAGTTCGTGCAACGCACATTTGTTTTCAATTACTAAACACTAATTTAATAGTAACTTACAAATGTGAGATTTTTAATATTTAATAATAAAAAATATCAAAATAAATGTTTGAGAATGTAAAGCAATATACATTTAATCTTAATATTTAAAAAATAATCAATAATACTAACATGATTAAGATGCAAAATGATAATTTACTTATTGTACTATATTTTTAAAACCATGTGATTTTTTACAAAAAAATAATTCTTGTTTTACATAAAAGTTTATAACACAAATGAATAGAACACACGGTGAATAATTAGATTAATACGTTCTACTTGAAAAATACATTTCCTATGTTATACGATTTATTCACCGTAAACAATATATATATATTATGACTAAGGACATGCTAATACCATAAAAATACCTTAAGCAGATATATTATTTCACTCTTAATTTTTTTTTTTTTGTTTTTTTTTTTAATACTAGCAATGTGCTATTAAAATGAAGTAATATTATTTTTTGAGGTATTTGATAAATATTATTATGTCAATTTCTTGTTAAAAATATTCATTTTGAACCTTAAATATTATAAAAGCAATCAGTAGTTACTCGATTCTTTTCCTGATAAAAAATGACTGTAAAAGATAGTGTACTTGGTTGGTTTCATTAATGTTGCACTAGAAACAACACGAAGACTCTTGGCGACGTACCCGTAATTTTGAACCTCAGACAGGTGACGAGTACGACACTAAGTTTACAACCTCCTCTCCTAACTTCCACACCACCCAAGGCTACCATGGCCACATCGTGCAATTGACAAAGCCCTGAGGTATAAAGTTAAAAATATATCCAGTCTTAATACATCAGTGATAGAAGTTACGTTATGGATTATATTGAGCATAAACGTGGCTTATTAATATTCAATACCTAGGGAAATATGTTATTCAAGTACGCAGTTGTGAATCAAGATAAATTTTTAAAATTTTTCTTGGAACAAAATAAATTAATATTCTTCAGTAAAGGAAATTATTAAGAAAAAATAAAATTTATACGGGAATGGATTGTTTTGTTATTTCAAGACGATGTTTCTTTCTCTCCTTTTTTTTTTCTTTCTTTACAATACTTTTTTTGTGTCTGGATGATTAATTTCGTTTTATTTGAAAATATTTAGATATATCATATCAGTACCTGTATTCCGAAAAGAGAAATATTTAGCGTGAAGCTTATTATTATGTCTGACAAATATTTACACCCTCATTTGTTAATACTCCTTTTGTTTGTTGATTATCATAATATTTGAATAGTGAAATCACTCTTGTTTGTTATAACCTTATTTTTACGACTTCAGATTTGTAAATCAAGTACAGTAATAAAAATGCTAAGTAAAATGTAACTAAGTTGTGCACACACTTATTTATAACCCTGTTAAAATTCTGTATTCTTTAGTTATTCCAGGCATATCTGCAGTTAAAATTTGTAGCCGATAAATATGTTGTCTCTGTAAACGGCATTTAAGTTTTACACGGAACAAGAATTAGGATTTCAGATCATTTATATTTTTACTTAAAGTTGTGATATTAATCTCCCATTTTGTTAGATTGTAACTAATTTTGTTGTACTTTTTTACTTATTAGAAATGAGGATTTTACTCCAGCTAGAAAGAGATATTCATAAAATATGTTCCCAATAATTTTTTTTCACAAACTACTTATATATTTTAAAATAAATTCATCAAAGTCAAAATACTATTTATCAGTATACAATGTAATTTGAAAATTGTTTTTTTTTTATTACAAAAATCTTAGATAATTTTAACATATTTACTTTTATTTGAGATCATATTCTTTTTTGAAACTGTGCTCATTCTAAAGGAAACTTGGTGATTACTCAAAGGCAATAAAAAATCTAAGAAACACTTGAGTAAAAATACCACAGAATAAAAGCTTAAATTTAATAGAAATTATAAGATATTATTAAATAGAAATAATGGTTCTTTATTCAACAGCATAAGTATAAGTCTTCTATTGTGTATTTTCAAAACGAAATGAATATTATTATAATGTGTTGCTATTGTAGTAAAACAGAAAATAGCTCCAGAGTTTTCCAACCAATTCTATGTAACCCACTTTTAGATCTTCATTTTTTCGAAAATGTTGACTGAAGAGGTCGTTCTTCATTTGTTCAAACAAATGGAAATCGCATGGATTTAAGTCAAGGCTGTATGATGGGTGGGCCCAAACGTACTATTTAAATTTCTGAATCAATTTTGGTAATTTGTGTGCTGTGATTATGCGACTCGACATTAGGAGATTTTCGCACCCGGGTAGGGGTAGGACAATTGACCTTGGTTGCCCGTGGCGTTTAAAAACCTCCACCACTAGGTGCGAAAGAATGTTGATCATTCTCTTTTTGCTGCACGTTTATCAACTAAATCAAAAGAGATATATCAGTCGGGTAATTGTTAAGGTGTGTTAAATTCTGGCGTTGCTGTTAAAAAAGAGTTACCACATACTTCCCCTGCAGTATCATCGTGACGATACGAAGAGGCGCATTGTAAGTGATTTATGTAGAGAATTTCACTTTTCCAATCATAACTACAATTAATTTACTTCTCATTCTGGTTGTATTAATTTTCTTTGAACAGTTGCCATTCTATGTCCTCTATTGCCTTGAGTTGAGTTTCGGGTCTCGTTGTCCTACCTGGGTTGTAACTAGCTTCGATTTATGGCCTGTTGTCTTAGTTAGAAAAACAGAGGCAGGCGTTTTGGGGTCGGGGGCATATGCAACTAGTAGTTCTAAGCCGTGCTGCCATCTAGTGTTTATGTCCTGAGTAACCACTTCGGCGAGGAATGTTTTATACTCTGCGGAGGGGGAGGATAGTTGACCTTGGAGTGCTGGAGGCGTTTTGAATCCTTCACCGCTGGGTTGATTTTCACTGAGCAGTTATATGCTAGACCAAAAGAAACATTCCAGTCGGACTAGCTATCAAAGCGTTTTAACTTCTGTCATTTTTGTTGAAGAAAGCAACTGCACGACTTCATTATCTATGACCTTCTTCAGTATATCGTAGTAGAGGGTTGTAACAGGACCATTAACATTTGTTCTTTGTGGGTGATCGTCAAACAGGTTACTTATATTACATACATCACACATTCTGATACATATGTACTTTCTTTACTGAAGATGTTCGTCAATTAAGGAATACAATTAACCATATGAAATGTCCAACATAGCCGAAAGTACCATGATTTTTTATGTATTTATGTCCCTATAGCTTGCTGGACAATGGCAACAGTTACAGAGCTGATAGAGTCTGTAGGTGACACAGGAGGAAAATCGCCAGTTGTATTGGTGATGCCATTTTCAAATTGCCCGTCCTATTTCGTAACTGCATGTTGCGATATTGTATGTTTTTCATGAACAGTGACATAGGAAACCACCACTGATTGATTTTCCTTTCGAAGATCTGATTTCTGTTCTTCAGCCCCGAGAACTTACTACAATTAATTTACAATTCGTTACCAACTGGTGCCAAGAGTAATTTTCTTTCTTTCTTTTTTTTACTCACCTAATTCATCCTAAACCCGATATGTTTATCTTTATATTTCAATTAAGTCCTTTAAAATCTTTGATTTTAATAATAAAATATATAATTTATTATTATAACTATTTGAAGTAAATACATGGAATTTATTTGAGAAAAAAATAGATGTATTACAAGTAACATAGTATGCATAAATAATAATAGCTTTATTATTTAATTATTAAAGATGTGTATATTAAATATTTACATAAGACATATATATACGAGTAATTTTAAGCTCTTTGAAATGCATATTCATTTCTCTATGATTACCTTCAATATGAAAATAATTTTATCAAAATATATTGATGATACTATTATTTAAATTAGCTCCAGTAAGTGAATATTAATAGTATTGTAAAAATTATCCCTGAGATTTCTGCTATGCTTGCAAATTAGTGTTTGTAATGATACCCTTAGAGACATTTAATATTCAAGAATAATTGTGTTACTAATGTTCATCTGAGTCTGCGAAAGCTCAAAAAAAGTCTTTAATTAATGAATGGTGGCAATACCAAGTTTAGAAATTATGTTAATAATCGTATTAAAATAATTTATTTAATGCTTTCAAATTTTATAAATATACTAAATTTAGGGTACATACATACGCGTAACAGTTCATTAAACTTTTTAATACAATATAACATTTTTCTAAGAAATATTGGTTGTATAAACTAAATAACGATAAAAAAAGTAAAAGGAAAGGGAAAAAAATGTCTAAAATTAGCAACATTATTTACATTTAACATGAACACATTATGAGGGAACATAAGTATATAGACATAGTTAATAAAGGAAATGAAATACTAAATTACTTAAGTAAATATTTGAATGTATAAGGAAATATAAAATTAAATAAACAAAAATCTTTTTGAAAGTAGAAACTTCATTCAATATTCAATGTAACGTGTTATGATTTTATTATGCTACATAACTAATGTATTTGACACATCCTGTAATTAAATATTTTCTTTTTTTTACGAATATATAATTATTATTTTATCTTCTTATGTTAATTATCAGATCTAACAAGGCATACACTAATAGATAGGAGTGTATATATCACCATACACAAGAGTTTATTTGTGTATTTTCCGCTTATATTCCTTGTTAGTTGAAATGAAAATTCGAAGAAATTTCATTTGAGATGTAAATGTTTGTTTTATTTCCCATTCAATCTCAGATTTCATACTAGGTAAATTATTAAAAATAAGTAGAAATCGAAGGAAATATTGAATTGTTAAAATTAAAATAACTTTGTGGTACAATATATTCAATAAAAATTTAAATATTGAGAATATTTCATATCTATGAGTATTCTATGTGACATTTATTAAGTCTATTTTTTATTATGTTGAGATATTTATGGTTTATATTTGAATTGCTCAGAAAATATTGATATTTGTTAATGCGCTCGTATTATATTTTTTAAGTACTGAATTGATTTAAGTTTTTAATGTGTAATGAATTAAAAGAAGTTTATTCTTTTGTTGACCTCAAATGGACTTGCACCATTTTCACTATAAACAAAATAAGAAAATCTTGCGTTCATGAAATATTAAATACGGGATTTACATTGAATCAAACCAATTTTCCTTTAAGATTTTTATTAAATGTGTCAAAAAATGAATAAATAATTAAAATTTAATATGCTTTATTTCAAAATTTCTCCTAGTAATGCCAATTAAATTACTTTGATTATAATTTTATATTAATGTGTGCCATTTTTAATTCTTATCATTATGTGAAAGTTTTTGAAATAGTCGGTGTATTGGAGGAATTTAAAGTAATAGATCAGTCATACCATTTAAGCTGAGAAATTATGAAGTATAATTTTTAAACTAAATATTATGTGTTTGATTTTTTTTTTGCCACGTTTCACTTTCACCACTTTCAAAGAAATTGGAATTGTTATTTCATTAACTACGTAAATTTATATTTACAAATTGATGAAGAAATGTTTTGGGAACTGCTTATAGATCAAAGGCTCATAGCAGATTGCATTCATTGTTATCATTAATAAGCTTTTTGTCAAAAATTGACTTACATCACTTTCAAGGAAAATGCATCATTCGATATTTCTCTTGTAAAGTTATTCTGTACCTTGAGTTTGATTAAGAAAGTATATGTCTTTGTATACATAGTATTTCATAAACTTCAGAATTATGCTGCTGTTATATTTTATAACAATGTTGGTTGAGCGATGCTTAACTACTCTATACTGAAACAAGTCTATACATAAGCTATTAGCTTAAAGTTTCTTAATTAAGCTCGTTTAAACTTGAGACTTTGATCCTGGCGAAAATGTGTAATCAATTACTTTGTCGTAAATATTCTTGAAATATATTTTGCTTATAGATAGCGAAAGAGATTATATTTTAAGTGTTATAGTAGTATGGTTGACATCTTCCGTATATTACGACGAAATTATTAATTATTGTTTAGTTATTCTAATTTCATTTGTATGTACTTATATACAAACCTTACACAAAGTTTGTATATGCGCTTATTTAACTAAACACAACATATATTTCAATCGTTTTTATTTATTTTTAATATGTTTCTTATCCAATTACATGTTTTTGGTGATTGTTGAATTTTGTAGGTATTGGTACTAAGAGTGATAAAATACCTCCTATTTACTAATACCTCCTAGTTAGTTACAACTTTGTTACTAATTACCCAATTTTCACTGTTGTTCTTATACCTCAAATCTCCACATGTGTCCCCTAAGGAATGAATTTGTTTTCTTGCTTTCCAGGTTACGTTGACGTGCTGGGAACTGAAGAAGATGACTACTCAAATTGAGATTAGGGCGAAATCCCCAATCTTGCCTTTATGACTTTTACCTCATTTGAAAAGTGAAATAGAACCTTATAATGTCGTCAGTTTTACATTGAAAACAAAGTTAAAGTTGCCCTTTAAGCCTAGTATAGACGACAATCACAAGAAGTTGTCTCCGATGAGTTCACCCGACTATTCACTCATTAATGCAAGTTCGGATACAGGGAAGGGAACTGACAAAAAATTTAAATATGTATTTTATGAAGATACATGTAGCTTTAAAGGCGCTACAAGAATTGGGACAATCATGCTTCAAATAAAAAAATTACTTCCATAGAAGCATTACTTTTCAATCAGGCCTTGTAAAATGTGACATTTGATATTTAATGCTCTAGTGAATGATTAATTAGATATTTTGAGTTATTTTAGAGCTGTTTGATCATTGCATAACTTGTACTTGTACTACTTTTACAATAAATGTAACTATTATTGTAAAAGTAGCATCATTATTAAAGCAGCTATACAATTTCTATTTTTCTTCTTGTACTTCGCAGTACAATACAACTTTTAGAAACACCTTCTATCTGTTCTATAATGATATTAATAACTAATACAATAACTAATAATGAAAGACCTTGTACAAGCTTAATTTTACTGTGTTATAATTAATTTTTTATCTTTTTCTTTTGAGAAATACATTTTTAAATTGATAATGTAAATAATTAAATGAGAACGACTATACGAATGTATTTAAATTTCTCCTTTAATATTATATTTTAAATTATTTCATCAAATTAATATTAGAATCTAGAATTGTGACCATGTGTTCTATATGAATGCATATGCAACTCTTATAAGCATCTATATTATTAATGCTTTTCCAAAATTTCAAATATAATTTTTTTTTTATCATTTTGAATCTGACATATAAAAAATACACTATTAATAAAAAAAAATCAATGCAACAAGCAGGAGTTGTTCGATAGCAATGAAATTGCGTCATTAAGATCGATCATGCAAATGATTAAATTTTGGTGTCCAATGAATGAATAGCAGGAGCTCCAGCACATCGGAACTGCAGGTTCAGCAGGTGTATATAAGGAGCGATTATCAAGGACAAAAGACGGCCAAAATTTCGGTTGTATTTCCATTGTGGATATCTCGCATCGACTGTAACAATGCCTCGCCGAAAGATTCATGCATATTACTTGCAGATGTCAGAATTTGAAAGTGGTTGTACTATCGGAATGAAAGAGGTTGTTTTGCGAATCGATCAATTGCACGATATGTGAGTCGAAGTGGTGCGCCGATTAGACAATGCTGGCAAGAAATAAATGCTTAACAACAGCAGATAACAGCGTCAGAACAGCTGTGGCAGACAGAGGACCACAACAGAATGGGAAGACAGATCGATCGTCAGAGCCGCTGTAACAGCACCGTATTGCATCAACTATCTACCGTGCACACATGTGTCCAATTTGACCCTCGACAGAAGACTGAGAAATTGGAATTTACACTCGCGCCGAACATTACGCCGCTTACCGCTCACACCTGTACACCGATAAGTCCGATTACAGTGGAGTGAAGCTCGATTAACTTGGAACTGACTAGGGACGTATTGTCTTTTGTGATGAATTCTGTTTCTAACTGTGTCCTGACGACAACCGCAGACGTGTTTGGAGACGTCCAGGGCAGCAAGACAATTTTATCAATCACACAGACCCACAAGAGAATTTTATGGTCTGGGGTGCCCTTTCCTTTGATAGCCGGGCCCTTTGGTGGTCATTTCTAGCACAGCGGTTCTTAGTAAGACCGCTGTGTACTGTTCCTTTTGCGACAATCAGGACGTACTTTTCAACAAGATAATGCCTGGACGCGCATGACACAGCTATTATGCTGCTATAAATCTTCTGCAAACTTTCCCTACACTTCTTTGGCCAGTTAGTTTGCCTGATATCTCTCCCATAGAGCAAATCTTCGACATTATGGGAAGGTGATTGGAACATTCCTAGATTTAGCTCAGCAGCTAGAGACATTTGGGCCCGAAATTCAGCTGGACTCCCTTCAGGAAATTTATCAGTCTATGCGTCGTTTTTTCTAGTTATCGAGTGTATTTTAATAGCAAGCATGTTTATTTGAAATATAGTGAACGCAAAACAATTTCTCAATAATTTATATGATTTATTTAAAAAAGATTCATTCAGTTTTATATTAAATACTTATTAAGAAAAATATAGTACTCAAATTTAATATTAGTTTTAAAATTTTGTATTACTAATTTCAAGTACCAAATGTGAAAAATTATTAAAACACTTTTAAATACATAAAATCTCGAAATCGTAAGGGAAATACGCGCACACACACACACACACACACACACACACAGATATATAGTATCTCAAATAATTATTAACCTTAGTAAAATGTTAAAAAAAAATGAGAAATAATTTTTTCAGGTAGGAGTTGTGATTTCTTTGCTTCAAATTCCTAAAATTAAACTGTAAAAATTTGTTTCCATTTATCAGCATCTTATCTTTCAGATTTTTCTGTTGAAAGGTAAGGTATTTTATTTATCACCCTGCCTATTCCTTAAGAAATATTTGAAGTATCTTTGGAATTTTCATTATTTTCAATCTGATGTTACACTGCCATTTTGGGAAAAAAAAGGAACGCCAGTAACCAAAACATGAAGCTTATTGTTGTTCCATGAAATTTCAAAAGGTTTATATTGGTATTAAGGAAATATTACAGTGGTATTTTTGTTCACGTGCTTGTTTGCTTAGACACAATATTTCCTTCAATTCTTGTTCACATTATTGCTGTTAAAGACAACATGTTTTATAATTAAAATTTCACTAAGAAATCGTCTCCATCAGCTTAAAAAAAAACAATTATCTTTTTTTTTTTCATATTATCACTAGATAAACACTAAATTTGTTTTTCTTTTTAAATAGAGAATTAATATTTAATATTGACTCGACTCGATGAGGAGTGAAGTCATGCGATATTTTTGTGCGCAACACATCACATATCTATGATTTTCAAAAACATTATTTTAAATTTAGTCAAGTAAAATCAATTGAAATATGACAATGCCAAAAATATATTGTTAAATAAAGGAGTTTATTCATAACAATTTATAATTGATATCTAGAAATTTAAAATTAATGCATTTAGCCCAATTAAACGCAACCTTATTTAATCATTCTTTCATATTCTAGACCAATTAATCTTTTTAACTCTTGTTTGTAGTTTAAACTTTACCTTCTACTAGCGTTTAAAGTCATCCTGAATATTTGTTGTGGGAAGTATGATTACGACATCATAGCATATACATAGTGTTAAGTTTCGATTTTTTCCGCATTTGATAAGTTAACTTATAAGAAAAATTAAAAGAAAGAAAGAAAATTATTATTTTAAATGCAACGTTTTACATTTCAATGGACCAATTAAAATACATATAGTATGATCTAACGCGCAGAACTGCATTAAATTGAGTGTGATAACTAATGATATCATTGAAAGAACGTCTGTAAGTTTGACGTCATCTTTCATAGTAACCATAAAGGAAAACATTTATTTGTTCAATTCGCACGTATGTGTGACTCTATTAATAAAATCTACTTGTAGAACATTTCTGCTCAGAATGAGCTCAAATTGGCTCAAATCAGCATAAAACAATAAAGCTGAACAAAACTGTCCTTACTCCCCTGTTGCCACTACAATATTTCGGAAAGAAGTATGAATTTTGAATTATTTAATGAAGATTAAGTCATGCAACTAGCAAAGCAATTTTACATAATTAACACTGCTTTATTACATTCTCAATATTAATTTTATTACTTGATAGTCAACTCTTTTCTTCGAATATGGCCATCCAATTGTTCGTTTATAACATTTATAACGTTATATCCTATATGGTAAAGATTATTCCAATATAGATATAATCAATCCTTTTAATCCACCAGTGTCGTGAACAAAATCTGAGATTCGGAATTATTTACTGTCCATTTTTATTCTAAAAGTGTGTACATTTGAGAGCGGAGCAGATCACGAACGGTTCAGCTCACAGCAGCATTCGCTTCATAAGATTGCTCGTGAACCATTCGCAACAATCCATACACTTCACGTTATACACTTACTTGTCTTTCAGTTCGAAAGCCATTCAAAAGTTGATAGAAATCCAAAGACGCAACTCTTGTTTGATCAACGAGTTTCCTTTGTATTTTTCGAAAAGCCTAGAACATGAACCACAGCCAGAGGCTCACAAACCTTTTGACGCCTATATATCTACGAACTGATGGTGTACATCTCTCATTTGACTCGTCTGTCATCTTAATTCATCATGTAATAGCAAATCTAAAGTTTAAAACTTAATTCCAATCACAGACAGTCACACAAAATCATTTAAAGATTGTAATCAATTACTTTTCAAAGCTTTATTTATAGTTTCTTTAAAAAGAGGAATAATAAGTACTAGTTCACTGTCCCTCAACGCGAATAATAATGATTTATGCAAGTACGAGGGCAATTCATAAAATAAGGAAAGTTTCCGTCTGACGTCGCTGGGTGTGCGCGGATCACGTATATTTTGGTGTCTGCGTGCTCGGCATCTCAGTCGGAGTCCAGCCATTACAACAAGAACATTTCCACGCTGCCCGTTTTTTCGATATTCAAATTTAAAATGTACGCTGATATTGAAAATCCCACTAGTTGTGAGGTGTGGTCTGTGATACGGTTTTTGTTGACAAAAAACCTAAAACCGATGGAAATTTATCGGCAAGTATGTGAAGTGTATGGAAACAACGTAATGAATGAAAGTTCAATCCGGAAATGGTGCATTCAGTTCAAAAATGGCCGAACCAATATTCACGATGAAGAGAAGAGTGGACGCCCTAGCATTGTGACTAACGAACTGGTCGCTAAAGTTGATGAAAAGATTCGTGAAAACCTCCGTTGCACAATAACGGAGCCTTAGCTTAGTTTTCCACAAGTTTCACGGATTTTGTTGTTCGAAATTGTCACATAAAAGCTAGGCTACCGCAAATTTTGTGCAAGATGGGTACCGTAATTGCTTACATACCACCATAAAGGTCAAGGAATGGGGAAAGCTTTGACATTTCTGGAGGTCTTCGACAGACATGAGGATTCATTACTGGATCGAATCGTAACTGGTGATGAGACGTGGGTGAGACGACAAGGAGCTTCGGGTGCGCGTCACTGATTGGCTGAGATCGCAGGCGACAGAATTCTATGACGAAGGAATTTCAAAGCTTGTCCACATCTATGATAAGTGCCTCAATTTATTTGGTGACTATGTAGAAAAGTAGAATTTTAGTCGTTCTTTCTGATGTATATAATAATTTTTTTCCTTGTACTTAGTGTCTATTTTCTAGTACTTAGTTTCTTTTTTTCCAAAACGTTCCTTACTTTCAGAATATCCCTCATATGGAAGTTTATTATCATCTAGATACTTGGATTCGATATGAGTTAATTTACAATGAAGAAACATTTGATTAGATATTGTCAGGTTCTAGTCCCTATAGATCACATGAACACACAAGTAACTCCTGTGCACTATTCATACCATTCACACTCTTGCTATCATTTTTAATATTACCACTACCTTTCTATTATCATAACCTTTCCATTCTCCAATTCAATTATTTTTGCTTGATATTACTTGATTATATCTATTAACTACACTTCTAAAGGTCACCTAATTTTCGAAATTGTTCTTCATTTCGTTTGAGATTAAACAAAAAGTCAGAAAGAAATTCCAAACGTTAAGAGATATTTCCTGAAACAGCCCTGTTACATACCTTTAAAATATTCATATATATATTCTATTATAAAATATTTTCCAAAGAGTGCTTTGAAACTGAAAAGCTAATGCTGTACAATATGTAAAAGAAAATTTTTCGAAAGTCTGTTTTAAAGTTGGATGTAATATGACTTTGGAGTAGCATTATATAAATATTCACGACAGAAAGCAAGAAGCGAAACAATACATTCGTCAAAAGCAACACTTTTTCTTAGAGAAACTAAATTATAAAATTTTAAAATTGAAATGTCTTATCATATATTTTTTAAATCATTTTTAAGAAACTTTTAACAGTGCTCTCAAAAGAATTACTTTTATGTCTGATTATACAGATTCATTTTACATGCCATTAACTAGCTATGTTCTTACGTATATATATATATATATATATATAATAGATATGTCTTTCTATAGCTTAAAAGTTTTACTTCAATTTTAACCCACTTCCTATCATCCGATCGAGCTGAAATTTTGCATATTCTTTAAGCTGTCATGACAATACAGAACTATGATACGCTCAAGCAGTGATGGAATTATGGATGACTTGGTACTCGGGTCTTGCATAAAACAACGTCCAATTCAATTGAAACTGTGCACATACGTATAGCTCACGTAATTGATTTTTTTAGCCTTAAATTTCCAGACTAAAAAAATTAAGTAAGTATGAGAAAAAAAGTTTTTTTTAAAGAGGAACTAAAAAGTATTCAAATATTTTCTTAAATGTGAAACAATATGGAATTTATAAAAACTTAAGGCATTTATACTTCTTTTGATTGCAAATATACTATGGCATCTAATTTATGGGCAGATACCTAGGTTTCAGTTAAGTACCTCAAACATTTTTATAAATTATAAATTACTTTAGATTTATTTAAATATTTTTTGTAACTTTTAGTACATTTTAGTATAAAAGCTTCATTTAAATGAGTTTTTATCTTATACACACCACTCTTCGAGGGAAAATTGATTAAAACAATCCTTACGGTTGGAAAATCAAATTACCCTATCCTTTCGACATGCAACACATAGAAAATGTTTCGGTTTGTAAGGTCCTGTCTCATTTACCAAGGAGTAATTCACAATGAATGATATAGGGACATCCGGATCTTGTAATTACGAATACAATACTGTGGTTTTCTGCTTCCGCATTTCACCCATTAAAGGCCCCCTTCATTTATCAACCATCTTCTGGGATTTTCTTCCCCCATTCTTGGGGAGGAGATATCGAAAAGAAATGAGTAGAAGGGGGAGAAGTAGAAAACATATTGTGCATTTATAGGGACTTGGGAAATGAGAAATACGGTTATATTAAAAAGAAATGTTGTATTTTATTGATTGTCAGGACCTAGATTACGTTTATTGTAAGCAATCGTTCAATTTGTTGAATCAGAAAAAGTGTATATATTGTAACGTGTGAAAGACAAAGCAAATTACGTTTATTGTGTCGGTTATAGATCTGAAAATTATATATATATACATACTGAAAATTTATGAAAGATTAATGTAAAATATTTAAAAAGACAAAAATCCAGAAAGAAATGTAACAATGAAAGAAAAATAAATGAAAATATGGAACCCAGCAAGTCAAAAAGCAATATCGGGCTGAGGACCGATTAAGCGGAGTTAAAATAGTTTAATGGTACCAACCTTCCCCCTTTGCGACTTGGTAGGCTGAATTAGGAAATCCAAATTGCAAAAGAGTTCATGATTAAAAAATGCAAAAAATTTCAACGATAAAATTTACAAAAAAAAAATCTATAATTATAAAATTATCAACAAATCAAAATATAAAAATTACTTACAAAATTCAAAGAAATGAAGATTCAAATATGTGAGTAGTAAGACGGAATTTTCTTTAAGCTTCAAGATGTATATCACATACTCAAAATGAGAAAAAATATAACACATCATCACCATATAAATTGAAAAAAGATTTAAATCATTGTTTGATTGGTAATAAAATGTAAAAGGATGCAAACAAATGGTTGGTAATAAGTTGTATGGTAAAGAGTATATCGGTCCAGAGAGTGAGTAAAAATGTAAGCTGTGTAAATGTAAATAAATAAATAAATAAATTCTTCACGGCTAGACCACTAACAAGCCGACTTTGTGGACCTATTGTTGTGTGGTGGATTTGAAATTGGATCACGATTCGCAAAGATGTTTAATATATTTGTGATGTATTGGGTTGGCAACTAAGTAATTGCGGATTTCACTCATAGATGGCATCAGTTCAATTTTTAGGTTTTCAGACGTAGTACAAATGTAAAACACATTTTATTATTTGATAGTTGGCAATTCAGCTGTCAATCAATAAAAAAAGTTTTTTGATCGGTTGCGTAGTTTTCGCTTAGCCTTCGTTGAAGAATGCAAAATCAAAAGGAACATTTTCGTCATATTTTGCTTTTTTATTTCCGCAAAGGGAAAAACACATCGCAAGCTCATAAAATTTTTGTGATGTTTATGGTGACGAAGCCTTAAAAGAACGGCAGTGTCAAAATTGGTTTGCCAAATTTCGTTCTGGTGATTTTTCACTCCAAGATGAAAAACGCTCTGTTCGTCCAGTTGAAGTTGATGACGCCCAAATCAAAGCAATAATCGATTCGAATCATCACAGTACAACACGTGAGATTGCAGAGAAGCTTCATGTATCACATACATGCATTGAAAATCACTTAAAACAACTTGGCTATGTTCAATAACTCGATATATTGGTTCCTCACGAACTGAAAGAAACGCATTTAAGGCAACGCATTAACAGCTGCGATTTGCTAAAGAAACGTAATGAAAATGATCCATTTTTAAAACGACTGATAACTGGCGATGAAAAATGGGTTGTTTACAACAATATCAAGCGGAAAAGATCGTGGAGCAGGCCAGGTGAACACACTCAAACAACATCAAAAGCTGATATTCATCAAAAGAAGGTTTTGTTATCAGTTTGGTAGGATTACAAAGGAATTGTCTACTTTGAACTCTTACCACCCAACCGAACGATCAATTCTGATGTCTACATTGAACAACTAACGAAATTAAACAATGCAGTTGAAAAAAAGCGGCCCGAATCGACAAATCGAAAAGGTGTTGTATTCCATCATGACAATGCAAGGCCACACACATCTTTGGTCACTCGGCAAAAATTATTGGAGCTTGGTTGGGATGATTTGCCACATCCACCATATAGTCCTGATCTTGCAACATCTCATTATTTTTTGTTTCAATTTTTACAAAACTCCTTGAATGGTAAAAATTTCAATAATGATGATGATGTCAAATCGTACCTGATTCAGTTTTTTGCTAATAAAAACCAGAAGTTTTATGAACGTGGGATTATGATGCTGCCTGAAAGATGGCAAAAGGTCATTGATCGAAATGGGCAATACATTACAGAATAAAGTTATTTAGTTCCATGAAAAAATTGTCTTTGATTTTCTAAAAAAAATCCGCAATTACTTAGTTGCCAACCCAATATATAGGTATTCAAGAAATTTATTGGATAATCATGATCCAAACAGTTGTTGAAGAATTTTTTAATGTTATTAAACTTGTCTATTTTATGTGTGGTTAATTTGTTATTACGTAATTAAAACCCCAATAAAATATTCCTATAAATGGATCTGTGTAGATTACTGTTCCAAAAAGGTATTTTAATTACATGGAATTCGAATCTCTCTCTTTTATCAAAAATATTACTAATAAGTCTATTGTCAACTATTTGCAAATCGAGATCTAAAAATTCTACTGTATTTGAATTAAGATTAGTTTTTAATAGTTTTAGATAATTAGGGTAAAAAGAAATATTTGGTTTAAAATCCTCAATTTTACCTGAAATAATTAGATCATTTATGTAACGAAAAAGAAAGTAAGAATCATTGTCAATCTGTTTTAATTCATAAAAATGTAAATAAAAATTGGCCAGACAATTACTAGCTGGACCTCCCTGAGGGAGACCCTGAATTTGTTTATAGAGATTTTGACCAAAAACTATAAGATTCTCTTGTAATACAAGTTAAATGAGAGTATTGAATTTTTCCTGTTTTATTGTTTGATTAAAATGATATTTATTGTATAAAATTGCAAGAACCTTAATTAAATCTTGAATATCTATTGAGTTAAAAAGGTCTTCAAAATCATATCCATGTATAGAGACTATCTCTTGTTCCTTCATGTTTTTGACAATTTCAAAACTATTTTTAATAATAGCGGTATTTTCAATATTGTCAATAGATTTTTGAAGAATGGATTGAAGAAGTTTGCCAGATTTAGTGATATAGGTGTTATATCCATTCGTAATACTTCTAAATGTGACAGGATTTTTGTGAAATTTTGGCGTTAAGAAAATATATGAAAATTTAATGTTTGTAAGGTGTAAACCCACCTTCTTATTGAATGCTAAAAGACCATTATTTATTTCTCTGTTACTATATTTGGATAACTGGAAAGCATTATTATTCATTACATGTTCAATCAATAATTTATGATAGTAAAATTTGAAAATAATTGCATAATTTGCAGGAACCTTATCTACATAAACGATAACAAAATCCTTCTGCAAATCATCTATATCAAGTTTTAAATCTTTAATTGTAATTTCCCTATCCACTTTAAAATTCAAATATAGAATTTTCTTCAAAACACATGACCTAAATTCATCAAATGCCTCAATTGGCAAACCATATTTAATTTCAACCTTAAGAATAAAATTGTCAAAATCATTAGTAATTTGATTTCTCACTACAATGTTACTATTAGTAATCATGAGCCTGAATCCAGTTCCTTTATTCATGAAACCTCTCAATAAATTGCTTTTAACGATGTTCATGTTTCCCGTAACAACATGTTGATGGAATGAATCAACATATTATTTGTGATCTTTGCATTTACACACTTGTGGTGTTTGTGACTCTATATTATTGTAATTAAAATTAGATCTACCAAGTTTTTTTTATTGCACTTAAAAGTTCTTTTTATCCTGATATTTTTAATTGGAAATAGAGCCATGTGTTTTTGAAACACACCAGAAAAATTAATTTTATTAAATGATTTATTCATAAAGAAAAAGGTGCAATATTCTGTAATAACACATCAATCAATAACTCCCGAGACTAACATTGAAAACAACATTTTTTTGCAATTTTTTTTTTAAAATTCATCAACATAA